>JARQOD010001075.1:0-110429 GCA_033576555.1 Oophaga sylvatica | reverse complement strand
CACCAATCACTGAATCCTGCAGTCATGGGGATCACTGAGACACTACACCAATCGCAGGCTCCTGCAGTCATGGGGATCACTGAGACACTACACCGATCGATGGCTCCCGCAGTCATGGAGATCACCGAGACACTACGCCGATTGCTGGCTCCTGCAGTCATGGGGATCACCGAGACACTACGCCGATCGCTGGTTCCTGCAGTCATGGGGATCACCGAGACACTACACCGATCGATGGCTCCTGCAGTCATGGGGATCACCGAGACACTACGCCGATCGCTGGTTCCTGCAGTCATGGGGATCACCGATACATTCACACGATCGATGGCTCCTGCTGTTATGTTTCGGTAGCTGAGGAGTGCAGGCAAAAAAGGCAATACACCAGAGCAGTTGGAATCTATGAGATTGCAGTACCCTGACTAACCACAACAACTAGAGGCAGCCGTGGAGCGTTCCTACGTTGGTCCTAGACGCCTCGTCACAGCCTGAGAAAATAACTACTCCTAAAGATAGATATAGGAAAGTTATCTGCCCCGGAGCAGAACCCCAAAGATAATAGAAAGCCCCCAAACATGTAATGGCGGTTAGACAAGAAGAAATACTGACACAGAAGGAAAATAGTATGAGCAAATGTTGGGGCCCAAACTAACTAAATAGAAAAGGATAGGAAGGGTACTTACTGCAATCCCAGAAAACCCTGAAAAGCACCAACTCTACTAATTTCAAAAACACCTGAGATCACACGACCTCTACCACCTAAATTAGTTCTCTGGTGTAACAAAATCAAAACAGCAGCCACTGAAAAAACTGGAAAAAGCAAAAGTACAAACATCAGTGGCTGAACTAAACTGAGAGGGCAAAAGCCCCCGGAGGGGACCCTGAAGGCCCCCACAGAAGTGCAGGACAAAATGCAAAAATCAAGCACAAAAACAAAAAGAAGAAAATGTCTTATCTGTTAGCAGGAGATGCAGACACGACACAGCAGGCTACAAGGGAAACAGGAATCAAAGATAGAGACCAGAACAATTGATCACCGGCAACCCTGATGGGAAGGTGACTCCCTTATATAAGACCAGTCAGTAACACCTGATTCCCAATCCTCACAATCTTCACTGGACAGACCAGCACCGCTTGTAACCACCAGAGGGAGCCTCTGCTCAGAACTCATCCCAAGCCCACTCACAACAGTACCCCCCCCTTGAGGAGGGGTCACCGAACCCTCATTTGAGCAACCAGGTCGGTCAGGATGAGTTCTATGGTACGCACGGATGAGTCTCCTAGCATGGATGTCCGAAGCAAACACCCAAGAATTGTCTTCCTGACCATAACCTCTCCACTTAACCAAATACTGGAGTTTCCGTCTAGAAAAACGAGAATCTAATATTTTCTCAACCACATACTCCAGATTGCCCTCAAACAAAACAGGGTCAGGAGGCACAGCAGCAGGAACCACTGGCTCAACAAACCTCTTCAACAAGGACTTGTGGAACACGTTATGGATCTTAAATGTCCCTGGAAGAAGCAAACGAAAAGAAACAGGATTAAGAATCTCCATGATCTTATAAGGTCCAATGAACCTAGGCTTAAATTTAGAGATGCTACTCTCATAGGAATATTTTTTGAGGACAACCAGACCAAGTCCCCTACTTTAAACGAGGACCATCAGTCCTATGCCGGTTAGCAAACCGCTGGGCCCTCTCCTGAGAGAGGGACAACCTCTCCACTACCTGGTCCCAAATCTGTTGCATGCGCTCCACAACTGAGTCAACACCTGGACAGACAGAAGCCTCCGTCTGTCCTGAAGAAAATCGAGGGTGAAACCCAGAATTACAGAAAAACGGAGACATCAAAGTGGCAGAGCTAGCCCTATTACTAAGAGCAAACTCAGCCAAAGGCAAAAAAGAGACCCAGTCATCCTGATCAGCAGACACAAAGCATCTTAGATAAGTCTCCAATGTCTGGTTTGTTCTCTCAGTTTGACCATTGGTCTGAGGATGAAATGCCGAGGAGAAAGACAATTGAACACCCAGTTTAGAACAAAAAGTCCTCCAAAATCTGGAAACAAACTGGACTCCTCTGTCAGACACTATGTTCTCAGGAATGCCGTGTAAACGAACCACGTGCTGAAGGAACAACGGCACCAATTCAGAGGAGGAAGGCAACTTAGGTAATGGCACAAGATGTATCATCTTGGAAAACCTATCACAAATCACCCAGATGGCGGTCATTCTCTGAGAAACAGGAAGGTCGGAAATGAAATCCATAGAGATATGGGTCCATGGTCTCTTGGGCACAGGCAATGGCATCAACAAACCACTAGAGCGAGAGCAAGGCTTGGACCGAGAGCAAGTCCCGAAGGACTGCACAAATTCCCTGACATCACGAGACAAGGTAGGCCACCAAAAGGACCGACTAACCAAGTCTCTGGTACCAAAAATTCCGGGATGCCCAGCCAACGCGGAACAATGAATCTCAGACATCACACTCTTTTTCCACTGGTCCGGGACAAACAATTTTCCAACAGGCAGCGCTCGGGCCTATCCTCCTGACACCCCTCCAGAGCAAGTCTCAAATTAGGTGAGATGGCGGAAAGAACTACACCCTCTTTCAAAATAACAGAAGGATCAGATAACTCAGGAGAGTCCGCAAGGAAGCTCCTCGAGAGGGCATCCGCCTTAACATTCTTAGTGCCAGGAAGAAAGGAAACCACAAAATTAAAACGTGTGAAAAACAAGGCCCACCTGGCCTGTCAAGGATTGAGTCGCTTGGCAGATTCCAGATAAACCAGATTCTTATGGTCAGTAAGGACCACCACCTGATGTTTGGCTCCCTCCAGCCAATGTCTCCACTCTTCAAAAGCCCACTTCATGGCCAATAACTCCCGATTACCCACGTCATAATTAAGTTCAGTAGGAGAAAATTTTCGAGAGAAAAAGGCACAAGGGTTACTTTTAGAGGTCTCTGGATCTTTTTGGGACAAAAAGGCACCTGCCCCAATTTCAGAGGCATCAACCTCCACCTGAAATGGCAGAGAAACATCAGGCTGCCGTAGAACAGGAGCAGAAGTGAATCTCTGCTTAAGTTCCTGAAATGCAGAGACTGCCTCAGGAGGCCAATTCACCACATCAGAACCCTTTTTGGTCAAATCAGTTAATGGTTTAACAATAACCGAGAAATTACCAATATATTTACGATAAAAATTGGCAAAACCCAAAAATCTTTGAAGAGCCTTTAATGAAGTAGGTTGGACCCAATCACAGATGGCCTGAACCTTGACCGGGTCCATTTCAATAACAGATGGGGACAAAATGAATCCCAGAAATGAGATCCTCTGTACGCCAAAAAGACACTTTGATCCCTTCACATACAGAGCATTCTCTCTCAAAATCTGGAATACAGTTCGAACATGTTTCACATGAGAGTCGCAGTCATTAGAAAAAATCAAGATATCATCCAAATAAACAATCAGAAATTTATCCACAAAATCCCTGAAAATGTCATTCATGAAGGACTGGAAGACAGAAGGAGCATTAGTGAGCCCAAAGGGCATCACCAGGTACTCAAAATGCCCCTCCGGGATATTGAATGCCATCTTCCATTCATCCCCGTGCTTAATGCGAATAAGGTTATACGCCCCCCTGAGGTCAAGCTTGGTAAACCAAGTAGCGTTTTTCACCCTGGAAAACAGGTCAGAAATCAAGGGTAACGGGTATTGATATTTCACAGTAATATTGTTCAAAATACGATAATCAATACACGGCCTTAATGAACCATCCTTTTTGGCCACAAAGAAAAAACCGGCACCTAAGGGTGAAGAGGATGGTCTGATATGACCCTTCTCCAATGACTCCTTGATATAAGACCGCATAGCGTCATGTTCAGGTTCAGACAAGTTAAAAAGGCGACCTTTAGGGAATTTACTACCAGGCACTAATTCAATAGCGCAGTCATAGCTCCTATGGGGAGGCAAGGATGCAGATTTACTTTCGCTAAATACATCAGAAAAATTAATCAAAAAGTCAGGAACATCCTGAGCCTGGGGGAGGCAGAAAAAACAGGAGTGTTGGTATTAACACATTGGCAGCCCCAACTGGTTACAGACACAGATTTCCAATCCAAAACAGGATTATGAGACTGTAACCAAGGGAAACCCAGCACGATAATGTCATGCAGATTATAAAGAACCAAAAATTTGCAGCACTCCTGGTGATCAGGTTCAACCCTCATTATCACCTGAGTAGAAAACTGGGGTTTATTCTCAGCCAAAGGGGTAGAATCGATCCCCAGTAGGGGAATAGACTTCTGTAGGGGTATCAAGGGAAACCCACAACGTTTAGCAAAATCATAATCCATCAGGTTAATAGCTGCTCCAGAATCAACGAAAGCCTGAGCAGAAAATGAGGACAGAGAGCATATCAGAGTGACAGTTAATAAAAACTTAGTCTGAACACTACCCAAGACAACTGAGCGTGCAAAACGTCTTCCCCGCTTAGGGCAGACTGAAATAGCATGAGAGGCATCACCACAGTAGAAACATAACCCATTGCGCTTTCGAAACTCATGACGCTGTGCCCCAGACACCACTCTATCACACTGCATGGGTTCAGGAGCTGGTTCACAAGGCAACACCATTCCACGCATACTTCTCCGCTCACGCAAACGTCTGTCAATTTGAATCGCTAATGACATAGAATTATTGAGACCAGAGGGACAGGGAATCCCACCATAACATCCTTTACATTATCTGACAGACCCTTCCGAAAAAGGGCCGCCAAAGCTCGTCATTCCACTTGGTCAGGACTGCCCACCTACGGAATCTCTGACAGTATAACTCAGCGTCATCAAGCCCCTGATTTAATGCCAACAAGGCTTTTTCAGCTTGATCAGTAACATTAGGCTCATCGTACAATAACCCCAAAGCCTGAAAAAATGCATCAACATCACTCAAAACAGGATCCCGAGGTGTCAGGGAAAAAGCCCAATCCTGAGGATCGCCGCGCAGGAGAGAGATGATAATTTGAACCTGCTGCGCTGCGTTTCCTGAGGACTTAGATTTTAAGGCAAAAAACAATTTACAATTATTTTTGAAATTCTGAAACTTAGCTCGATCCCCTAAAAACAAATCTGGCATGGGGATCCTAGGTTCCACAACAGGCAACCTAGCAAGATATGCAGCAATACTCTGAACCTCAGTGGCAAGCTGATCCACACGGCCAGACAACTGTGCAAACTCCATTGAGAGAAAAAATCCTCCCCAGCACCCAGAGATAGAGGGAAAAAAAAAAAATGCAACAAACAGAAAAATATCTCTGACAACTCTGACAACCGTTTTTTCTTTCACAAATTTTTTCCCTTCTGTGAGTACCATACAATTTTAAATTTTGGGCCGGTGATACTGTTATGTTTCGGTAGCTGAGGAGTGCAGGTAAAAAAGGCAATACACCAGAGCAGTTGGAATCTATGAGATTGCAGTACCCTGACTAACCACAACAACTAGAGGCAGCCGTGGAGCGTTCCTACGTTGGTCCTAGACGCCTCGTCACAGCCTGAGAAACTAACTACTCCTAAAGATAGATATAGGAAAGCTATCTGCCCCGGAGCAGAACCCCAAAGATAATAGAAAGCCCCCAAACATGTAATGGCGGTTAGACAAGAGAAATACTGACACAGAAAGAAAATAGTATGAGCAAACGTTGGGGCCCAAACTAACTAAATAGAAAAGGATAGGAAGGGTACTTACTGCAATCCCAGAAAACCCTGAAAAGCACCAACTCTACTAATTTCAAAAACACCTGAGATCACACGACCTCTACCACCTAAATTAGTTCTCTGGTGTAACAAAATCAAAACAGCAGCCACTGAAGAAACTGGAAAAAGCAAAGGTACAAACATCAGTGGCTGAACTAAACTGAGAGGGCAAAAGCCCCCGGAGGGGACCCTGAAGGCCCCCACAGAAGTGCAGGACAAAATGCAAAAATCAAGCACAAAAACAAAAAGAAGAAAATGTCTTATCTGTTAGCAGGAGATGCAGACACGACACAGCAGGCTACAAGGGAAACAGGAATCAAAGATAGGAGACCAGAACAATTGATCACCGGCAACCCTGATGGGAAGGTGACTCCCTTATATAAGACCAGTCAGTAACACCTGATTCTCCCAATCCTTCACAATCTTCACTGGACAGACCAGCACCGCTTGTAACCACCAGAGGGAGCCTCTGCTCAGAACTCATCCTGCAGTCATGGAGATCACTGAGACAATACACCGATCACTGACTCCTGCAGTCACAGAGACACTACACCAATCACTGGCTCCTGCAGTCATGGAGGTCACCGATACATTACACCGATCGCAGGCTCCCGCAGTCATGGAGATCACTGAGACAATACACCAATCACTGGCTCCTGCAGTCATGGGGATCACCGAGACATTACACCGATCGATGGCTCCTGCAGTCATGGAGATCACTGAGACATTACACCAATCACTGGCTCCTGCAGTCATGGAGGTCACAGAGACATTACACCGATCACTGGCTCCTGCAGTCATGGGGATCACCGAGACATTACACCGATCGATGGCTCCTGCAGTCATGGAGATCACTGAGACATTACACCAATCACTGGCTCCTGCAGTCATGGAGGTCACAGAGACAATACACCGATCAATGGCTCCTGCAGTCATGGAGATCACTGAGACATTACACCAATCACTGGCTCCTGCAGTCATGGAGGTCACAGAGACACTACACCGATCACTGACTCCTGCAGTCACAGAGACACTACACCAATCACTGGCTCCTGCAGTCATGGAGGTCACCGATACATTACACCGATCGATGGCTCCTGCAGTCATGGAGGTCACTGAGACATTACACCAATCACTGGCTCCTGCAGTCATGGAGGTGACAGAGACATTACACCGATCACTGGCTCCTGCAGTCATGGGGATCACAGAGACACTACATCGATCAATGGCTCCTGCAGTCATGGAGGTCACTGAGACACTACACCAATCACTGGCTCCTGCAGTCATGGAGGTCACCGATACATTACACCGATCGCAGGCTCCTGCAGTCATGGAGATCACCGAGACACTACACCAATCACTGGCTCCTGCAGTCATGGAGATCACTGAGATACTACAACGATCACTGACTCCTGCAGTCATGGGGATCACCGAGACACTACACCGATCGATGGCTCCTGCAGTCATGGAGATCACTGAGACACTACACCGATCGATGGCTCCTGCAGTCATGGGGATCACCGAGACACTACACCGATCACTGGCTCCTGCAGTCATGGAGGTCACTGAGACACTACACCGATCGATGGCTCCTGCAGTCATGGGGATGACTGAGACACTACACCAATCACTGGCTCCTGCAGTCATGGGGATCACAGAGACACTACACCGATCGATGGCTCCTGCAGTCATGGGGATCACAGAGACACTACACCGATCGATGGCTCCTGCAGTCATGGAGGTCACTGAGACACTACACCGATCACTGGCTCCTGCAGTCATGGGGATCACTGAGACACTACACCGATCACTGGCTCCTGCAGTCATGGGGATCACAGAGACACTACACCGATCGATGGCTCCTGCAGTCATGGGGATCACAGAGACACTACACCGATCGATGGCTCCTGCAGTCATGGAGGTCACTGAGACACTACACCGATCGATGGCTCCTGCAGTCATGGGGATCACCGATACATTACACCGATCGCTGGTTCCTGCAGTCATGGAGGTCACTGAGACACTACACCGATCGATGGCTCCTGCAGTCATGGGGATCACAGAGACACTACACCGATCGATGGCTCCTGCAGTCATGGAGGTCACTGAGACACTACACCGATCGATGGCTCCTGCAGTCATGGGGATCACAGAGACACTACACCGATCGATGGCTCCTGCAGTCATGGGGATCACCGAGACACTACACCGATCACTGGCTCCTGCAGTCATGGGGATCACCGAGACACTACACCGATCACTGGCTCCTGCAGTCATGGGGATCACCAAGACACTACACCGATCACTGGCTCCTGCAGTCATGGGGATCACAGAGACACTACACCAATCACTGGCTCCTGCAGTCATGGGGATCACCGAGACACTACACCGATCACTGGCTCCTGCAGTCATGGGGATCACTGAGACACTACACCGATCACTGGCTCCTGCAGTCATGGAGGATCACTGAGACACTACACCGATCAATGGCTCCTGCAGTCATGGAGGATCACTGAGACACTACACCGATCATGGCTCCTGCAGTCATGGAGGTCACTGAGACATTACAACCGATCACTGGCTCCTGCACACTACTGTATATAAAATTAAGAAATAAGGTTTTGGCTCCTCCTGAGGGTGGTGACTGCCCCCTAGTGGGCGAGAGATGTTCATACTACAGGATATGGATGTGCAGTGACAAAGCTCTGCTACTGTGTCTGATAATGGACAGAGGGATGGAGCAAGAACCGGTCCTCATCCAATTTTCATCTTACAGTGCCTTGCAAAAGTATTCGGCCCCCTGGAACTTTTCAACCTTTTCCACATATCAAGCTTCAAACGTAAAGATACCAAATGTCAATTTTTGGTGAAGAATCAACAACAAGTGGGTCACAATTGTGAAGTTGAACAAAATTTATTGGTTATTTAAAATTTTTGTGGAAATACAAAAACTGAAAAGTGGGGCGTGCAATATTATTCGGCCCCTGTAACTTAATACTTTTTTGAGCCACCTTTTGCTGCGATTAGGCCAGTTTCTCACTAGCGTATGGCTGCGCTGCGGACTTTCTCCGTGAAGCTCTGCCCACCGCCGCACCTCCTCCGGTCAGCTCCGCCTATGTCTGCAAGGGGCCTGCATGCGGCCTGAGTACCTATATTTAACATTGAGTACGCAGGCCGTGCAGATGTATGCGGATGCCACCGCATGCGTCGATTTGACGGTGCGGTGACCTGCCCTGAACGCAAAATGTTGCATTTTGTTGCGGTCGCCGCACCGTCAAAACAACGCATGCAGCGGCATCCGCATACATCTGCACGGCCTGCGTACTTAATGTTAAATATAGGTACTCAGGCCTCATGCAGACATGGGCGGAGCTGACCGGAGGAGATGCGGCGGTGGGCGGAGCTTCACGGAGGAAGTCCGCAGCGCAGCAATACGCTAGTGTGAAACTGGCCTTACAGCTGCAGTCGCTTGGGGTATGTCTCTATCAGTTTTGTACATCGAGAGACTGAAATTCTCGCCCATTCTTCCTTGGTAAACAGCTGGAGCTTAGTGAGGTTGGATGGAGATCGTTTGTGATCAGCAGTTTTCAGCTCTTTCCACAGATTCTCGGTTGGATTCAGGTCTGGACTGTGACTTGGCCATTCTAACACCTGGATACGTTTATTTGTGAACCATTCCATTGTAGATTTTGCTTCGTTTGGGATCATTGTCTTGTTGGAAGACAAATCTCCGTCCCAGTCTCAGGTCTTTTGCAGACTCCAACAGGTTTTCTTCAAGAATGGTCCTGTATTTGGCTCCATCCATCTTCCCATCAATTGTAACCATCTTCCCTGTCCCTGCTGAAGAAAAGCAGGCCTGAACCATGATGCTGCCACCACCATGTTTGACAGTGGGGATGGTGTGTTCAGGGTGATGAGCTGTGTTGCCTTTACGCCAAACATATCGTTTGGTATTGTTGCCGAAAAGTTTGATTTTGGTTTCATCTGACCAGAGCATCTTCTTCCATGTTTGGTGTCTCCCAGGTGGCTTGTTGCAAACTTTAAACGACACTTTTTATGGATATCTTTGAGAAATGGCTTTCTTCTTGCCACTCTTCCATAAAGGTCAGATTTGTGCAGTGTACGACTGATTGTTGTCCTATGGACAGACTGTCCCACCTCAGCTGTAGATCTCTGCAGTTCATCCACAGTGATCATGGGCCTCTTGACTGCATCTCTGATCAGTCTTCTCCTTACCTGAGATGAAAGTTTAGAGGGACGGCCGGGTCTTGGTAGATTTGCAGTGGTATCATACTCCTTCCATTTCAATATGATCGCTTGCACAGTGCTCATTGGGATCTTTAAAGTTTTGGAAATCATTTTGTATCCAAATCCGGCTTTAAACTTCTCCACAACAGTATCACGGACCTGCCTGTTGTGTTCCTTGGTCTTCATGATGCTCTCTGTGCATCAAACAGAATCCTGAGACTATCACAGAGCAGGTGCATTTATACGGAGACTTGATTACATACAGGTGGATTATATTTATCATCATTAGTCATTTAGGACAATATTGGATCATTCAGAGATCCACAATGAACTTCTGGAGTGAGTTTGCTGCACAGAAAGTAAAGGGGCCAAATAATATTGCATTGCATCTTCTCTCTTCACAGGTAATCAAATCATTCAACCTCTGAATTGTCCTGTCTGCATGTATGCACTGCATTCATTGTCAGCAAGCAGCTGAATGGTACAATCCCCACCTCTGCTGGCTGTCTTTTCTGCTGCAATATATCCCAAGGTAATCAATCATTCAACCTCTGAATTGTCCTGTCTGCATGTATGCACTGCATTCATTGTCAGCAAGCAGCTGAATGGTACAATCCCCACCTCTGCTGGCTGTCTTTTCTGCTGCAATATATCACAATGGTACAACTCCATACTTCTGCTCACTGTCTGTCATCTGCTGCTTTACCATTTTGCTACATATTTTAATGTGCCTGCTAAAGCTTTAGTATAATTCATTTTAGCACTGTTTAATACTTACTGCTTCATATCCTGTGAATTGGGCCTCTGTAGATCTAATCAGGTGGAAGGTGCTAAAGCATATAGATGTTGCCAGGTCTAGGCCCTTGATCATTTAACCACCCCCTGGTGTGCTGGCCCCAGCTGCCAAATTATCCCAAACCAGTTCCCACAATCCCACTCTCCTAACCCTGTAGTGTGGGCTATATATTTAGAACTAGTCTAAGGGGTGCACGCATCACAGAAAGCTAAGTATCGTGTAAACGGCAGTTATCCATGGCAGTTAATCAGGGCAGGAATCAGGTAGTCCACACTTTGCTTTCTTTTTAATTATGTACTTTACCTCTATCCTCCTGTGTTCCCTTGCCATCCACATTCACCGCCCCATCCCCCCTCCATCACGACTCATACACATCAGCCCCTCCATACTTCCCTCTCCCATGTACAGCTCCCATACACTCCTCACCTTCCTGAGAAACCTCAGCCCATCTTGCCCAAACACATCACAGAAAAAACCGACTTACAACTCCAACAACTACCTGCTCTTTATCTTCCTACTCCTACTGATTTCAGGGGACATCTCCCCCAACCCTGGTCCACCATCCCCCAACCTCAATCCCTACCCTACCTCATATCGAAACCATAATAATCTTATTAATATTACTTGCACTCCCTCATCTCCTTCGTTTAATTGTGCCCTCTGGAATCCACGGTCTGCATGCAACAAGCTAACCTTCCTGCACAACTACTTTCTGAACAACTCTCTTCATCTGTTGGCCCTCACTGAAACTTGGATTCAGGATTCTGACACGGTCTCCCCTGCTGCCATTTCCTATGGTGGCTTACAGTTCTCCCATTCCCCGAGACCCACAAACAGACATGGTGGTGGAGTTGGCATACTCCTGTCCCCACAATGCACTTTCCAGGTCATCCCCCCAATTCCATCACTCTCATTCCCTTCTTTTGAGGTCCACACCATCAGGCTCTTTTGTCCCCTCTCCCTCAGAGTAGCGGTCATATATCGGCCCCCAGGCTCGCCCACCCGGTTCCTTGACCACTTCTCTGCCTGGCTGCCGCACTTCATGTCCTCAGAACTACCAACCCTTATCCTTGGAGACTTCAACATCCCCATTAACAGCCCTACTTCCACATCTGCATCTCAGCTTCTATCACTAACCACTTCTCTAGGCCTCTCACAGCTTTCAACCTCTGAGACACACAAGGATGGTAACACCCTTGACCTGGTCTTTGTCCGCCTCTGTTCAATCTCCCACCTAAATAACTCACCGCTTCCACTCTCTGACCACAACATTCTCTCCTTCAAGCTCACAAATCCTGACCACCACAGCGCACTCCTACCTACCACACATTCAGAAATCTACAAGCCATTAACCCTCAGACACTTTCAGACTCCCTACACTCATCGCTGTCCCCAATCTCCTCTTTTTCTTGTCCTAATCTGGCTGTTCATCACTACAATGACACTCTTAGAAGCACCCTTGACCAAGTAGCACCACTCACCCTCAGAACTTCCAAACACACAGTAAAACAGCCCTGGCTCACATTGCAAACTCAACTTCTTCAGCGATGCTCTAGGAGTGCTGAACGCCTTTGGAGAAAAACCCGCACACCAGAAGACTTCATCCACTTTAAATTCATGTTAAGAACATATAATGCAGCCCTTCACCTCGCCAAACAGACCTACTTCACCAACCTGATCTCCTCACTAGCCAACAACCCCAAGAAACTTTTTGACACTTTTCACTCCCTCCTCAGGCCAAAAGCACAAGCCCCTATCACAGACATCTGTGCTGACGACCTGGCCTCCCATTTTACAGAAAAAATAGATACTATCCGTCAGGAAATCTGCTCTCAACCACCAAGGGCTGTGACTCCCATCCCACCCTGCTGTTCCCCTGGCTCACTTTTCACATTTGATCCCATCACAGAAGAAGAAGTCTCCAGACTCCTCTCTTCTTCTCGTCCGACTACATGCACTACCGACCCCATTCCCTCACATCTCCTCCAGTCTCTCTCTCCAGTTGTCACAACTCACCTAACTAAAATCTTTAATCTCTCACTCTCCTCTGGCATTTTCCCATCCTCCTTCAAACACTCCATCATTACTCCACTACTAAAGAAACCCACTCTCAACCCTTCCTGCACAAACAACTACAGACCGGTCTCCAATCTCCCCATCATCTCTAAACTTTTGGAGCGCCTAGTCTACTCCCGCCTTACCCGTTACCTCTCCAATCACTCCCTCCTAGACCCTTCACAGTTCGGCTTCCGCCCCCTACATTCGACCGAAACTGCACTCATTAAAGTGACCAATGACCTTCTTACAGCAAAACGTAACGGTGACCACTCTCTGCTCATTCTTCTCGACCTTTCTGCAGCTTTCGACACGGTTGACCACCGTCTCCTACTGTCTAGGCTCCAGTCACTAGGTATTAAGGACACTGTTCTCTCCTGGTTCTCCTCCTATCTTTCTGACCGCTCCTTCAGTGTTTCGTTCTCTGGCTCCACATCATCTCCTCTTCCTCTCACTGTCGGTGTACCCCAGGGCTCAGTCCTTGGCCCCCTTCTCTTCTCTCTCTACACGGCCCCAATTGGACAGACCATCAGCAGATTTGGCTTTCAGTACCATCTTTATGCTGATGACACACAACTATACACGTCATCCCCCGACCTTACTCCTGCTGTACTACAGAACGCCACTGACTGTCTGTCCGCAGTCTCCAACATCATGTCCGCTCTCTATCTGAAACTCAACCTCTCCAAAACTGAACTTCTTCTGCTCCCGCCGTCTACTAACCTCCCTAAATTTGACATATCCCTCTCCGTGGGTGGCACCATAATAACACCCCGGCAGCAGGCTCGCTGTCTGGGTGTTATGTTTGACACCAATCTCTCCTTCACCTCTCATATACAATCTCTTGCCCGCTCTTGCCGCCTCTACACTAAAGAACATCTCTAGAATCCGCCCTTTTCTCACCTTGGAAACAACAAAAACCCTCACTGTAGCATTGATTCACTCCGCCTGGACTGTAACGCTCTATTACTTGGCCTCCCCATTACTCGACTATCCCCTCTCCAGTCCATCCTTAATGCAGCAGCCAGGGTCATCCATCTGGCTAATCGGTACTCGGACACGTCCGCTCTTCGCCAGTCCTTACACTGGCTGCCCATTCATTATAGGATACATTCAAAGTTGGTTCTCACCACAAGCTCCCACAGTGCAGCACCCTACATTCTCCTCTTCTATCTATCCCCCTGCCGTCCTTCACATGCAGCACCTACTCTCCTCCTCATTCTATCTATCATGCCGTCTCTTACAGTGCAGCACCCCCCTACATCTCCTCCCTCATTTCTATTATCCTACCTCCTCCACAGTGCAGCACCCCTACACTCCCTCATTCTAGTCTATCACCTGCCGTCCTCCACATCGCACCCCTACTTCTCCTCATTTCTATCTATCGCTAACGACTGCTGCGCTCTGCAACGACTTTCGACTAACCTCTGCACTAATCCGTACCTCCCACTCCCGACTCCAAGACTTCTCCCGCGCTGCGCCAATCCTCTGGAATGCTCTACCCCAAGAAATTAGGACTATCCACAATTTGCATGGCTTCAGGCGCTCCCTCAAAACACGTTTGTTCAGAGCGGCCTATCACATTCACTAATCAAAGTCATTCTCTGTGTAAGTGTGTGCGTGTAGCCCATTCACTATCTCCATCCATCCCTCACTCCCCCAAGATGGCTGGACCATCACTGTAAATGCACCATTGTATATACACACCTGTACTTTGTATCTCCCCCACCTCATTGTAGATTGTAAGCTCTCACCAGCAGGGGCGGCTTATATTTGCTTTAATTATTGTATTAACGTTGTTACTGATGACTTGTGTTCTGAAACTGTTAAACTGTAAAGCGCTGCGGAATATGATGGCGCTATATAAATAAAGATTATTATTATTATTATGCCCCACTTTTCAGTTTTTGTGTTTCCACAAAAATTTAAAATAACCAATAAATTTCGTTCAACTTCACAATTGTGTCCCACTTGTTGTTGATTCTTCACCAAAAATTAACATTTGGTTTCTTTATGTTTGAAGCAGGATATGTGGGAAAAGGTTGAAAAGTTCCAGTTGGCCGAATACTTTCGCAAGGCACTGTATGTCAAGATAAGAGACAAACTAACAGCAGAATAGTGACTTCAGCTCTGGAGGTGACTGGAGGATAAGACATGATGTAACAGCAGAATAGTGACCGCAGCTCTGGAGGTGACTAGAGGACAAGACACCATGTAACAGCAGAATAGTGAGTGCAGCTCTGGATGTGACTGGAAGATAGGACACCATGTAACAGCCTAATAGTGACTGCAGCTCTGGAGGTGACTGGAGGACAAGACACGATGTAACAGCAGAATAGTGACTGCAGCTCTGGAGGTGACTGGAGGATAAACAGTGACCCTTATATTCAGTCACTCCCCACGGTCTTATTGTACGGGGACGTGTTCTATGTGATGGGACCGCAGCGGCTGAGACATCACAGAATCAGACAAGAAACAAGTGTCGATCAGTGATTTTATTGTCGTCCACAGAAGGTGACAAACGTCCTCAGAACAAAGCACAAAACACAGAAGGTACAGAAATCATGTCTCCTCTAGGAGCCAACAGTGGCTGCGGAGCAGAGATCATACAGCAATGGCGTTCACAAGGACAACCTACTGCCTGCATGTAGATAAGTGAACTGGCCACCATATTTATCACTGAGCCACTATCGGATGGGAAGAATTAAAATACAGCAAGACAGAAGCATTCACCCATCATCATCACATCGAGGCCACAATACACACTGTGAAGTATGAGTGCAGCTCTGGAGCATGCTGCTTCACACTAATTCTGTGTATAGAATAAATACCATCAGATCAGAGCAGCAATCACACGCTGCACCGTCCAGGGGTCTAACTAGCAACACAATCATGGAGGGTCCTGGACCGCCAACACCCCAATCTATGCTGTTTCATGGAGAGACATAAGGCCCCATAATGACGCCCATAACGGTGCCGCCCCTCACAGTTAGACAAATCGCATACATCATCTGCCTCATATCCCGGACTGTTACAGTGATGTGGAGAATAAAGAGTTCATAGAATCATAGAATGGTAGAGTTGGAAGGGACCTCCTGGGCCTTCTGGTCCAACCCCCTGCTCAAAGCAGAATTCTCTAAATCATCCCAGACAGATGTCTGTCCAGCCTCTGTTTGAAGACTTCCATTGAAGGAGAACTCACCACCTCTTGTGGCAGCCTGTTCCACTCATTGATCACCCTAACTGTCAAAAAGTTTTTTCTAATATCTAATCTGTGTCTCCTCCCATTCAGTTTCATCCCATTGTTAATGCTTCCCTCGTCCTCATACTACCATTACATGTGAGCGGGCAATGATGGGAGGTCCGCTGTAGACAAGAAATTCTGCGGGACGCCAGACATACCATGTCAAACATGGCCTCAGACACCATGTATAACCAAACAAAAAGATAATCAACCCCACACACAGACAGATAAAGCAAAAACCCGTCATAAGAAACACAAAAAGAGCAGACCCTAAACCTGCCCTGAGCCAAACACATCACCACACCTGCTCCGAGCCAAACATCACCAAACCTGCTCAGAGCCAAACAAACACATCATCAAACCTGCCCCGAGCCCAACAAGCACCTCACCAAACCGACCCAAACACATCACCAAACCTGCTCCGAGCCAAACAAACCTGCTCCGAGCCAAACAAACCTGCCCCAAGCCCAACAAGAACTTCACCAAACCTGCCCCAAACCAAACACATCACCTAACATGCCCGGAGCCAAAAAATAAACACATTAAACACATCTCCAAACCTGCCCCGAACACAACACAGCCCCAAACCTGTCCCGAGCCAAACATGGTCTTTAACCTGCCCTGAGCCAAACAAAAATGGCGCCAAACCTGCTCCGAGCCCAACGCAGGACCAAACTTTTCTGAGCCCAGCACAGCACAAAACCTGCCCTGAGCTCAAAAAAGCACCAAACTTGCCCAGAGCCCAACACAGCACCAAATTTGCCCACAGCCAAACACAGCACCAAATTTGCCCGGAGCCCAACACAGCACCAAACCTGCCCTGAGCTCATCACTGCACTAAACTTGGCCTCAGCCCAATACAGCACCAAACTTGCCCCGAGCCCAACAGAACACCAAACCTGCCCTGAGCCCAACATATCACCAAACCTGCCCCGAGCCCAACAAACACATCACCAAACCTACCCCAAGACAAACAAACACATCGCCAAACCTGCTCCGAGCCAAACACTACCCCAAACCTGCCCTGAGCCAAATAAACACATCACTAAACCTGCCGCGAGCACAACAAACATCACCAAACCTGCTCGAGCCCAAACACATTACCAAACCTGCCCCGAGTCCAACACATACATCACCAAAACTGCCCCGGGCCTAACAAATATATCACCAAACATGCCCCAAGCCCAACAAACATATCACCAAACATGCTCCAAGCCCAACAAACATCACCAAACCTGCCCCGAGCCAAACACGCCTCAAACCTGTCCTGAGCCAAACACGGTCTCAAACCTGCCCTGAGCCAAAAAAACACATCACCAAACCTGCCCCGAACACAACACGGCCCCAAACTTGCCCCGAGCCGAACACGGCCAAACCTCCCCCGTGCCCAACAAACACGTCACCAAATCTGCCCTGAGCGAAAAATATCCCTAAACCTGCCCCAAGTCATATACGGTCCCAAACTTGACCCAGCCGCACACAGACCCAAACCTGACTTGAGATTAACACATCATCGAACTTGCTCTAAAAGCGCCCCAAGTCCAACACAACATCAAACCTGCCCTGAGCCAAACATAGCACTAAACCTGCCCAGAGCCCAACACAGCACCAAACTTGCCCCGAGCCCAACACAGCACCAAACCTGCCCCGAGCCCAACACAACACCAAACCAGCTCTAGCCCAACACAGCACCAAACCTGGCTTGAGCCCAACACAACACCACACCTGCCCAGAGCCCAACACAGCACCAAACCTGCCCTGAGCCCAACACAGCATCAAACCTGCCCTGAGCCCAACACACCACCAAACCTGCCCTGAGCCCAATACAGCACCAAACCTGCCCTAAGCCCAACACAGCACCAAACCTGCCCTGAGCCCAACACAACACCAAACCAGCCCCTAGCCCAACACAGCACCAAACCTGGCTTGAGCCCAACAGAACAACACACCTGCCCAGAGCCCAACACAGCACCAAACCTGCCCTGAGCCCAACACAGCACCAAACCTGCCTTGAGCCCAAACACCACCAACCTGCCCTAGCCCATAAGCACCAAACCCTGCCCCAAGCCAAACAGACAAAACCTCCCTGAGACGCCAACACAGCACAAAATAACCTGCCCTGAGCCCAACACACCACCAAACCTGCCCTGAGCCCAATACAGCACCAAACCTGCCCTAAGCCCAACACAGCACCAAACCTGCCCTAAGCCCAACACAGCACCAAACCTGCCTTGAGCCCAATACAAACCAGCCCCAAGCCATATTAGCCCCAAGCATCTTTTAACTGCTTCTGGTTTCCAAAGGTGCCAAACAGTTAAAAGACGTAACTGTTCTCCACTCTGAAGACGCTCTATCTTTACAACAAAAGTCAATGGGAAGAGAAGATCGGAAGACACTTGGGCACACTATTGAACTTCTGGAGTGTTTTGTCAGTGTTTTTGCTTGACAAACTGATAGTGGTTTCTTCATTGTTGTATGGAATTATAAAAACATCTAGGAAAACTCAAAAAACACAGAAAAAGTGCAGAAGAAAAAAAAATGGTGGCAATAAAGAAGCTTGAAGCGAAAAAGTGCCAACGTTTTGTGAAGTGCCTTCCTCTAAAAAAACTTGGTGGGCAAATGGCAATATAAAAAAACTAATAAAGTAACAATGCTGGAATCAACGGGTGGGACACCAGGAGCAGCAAACAGCACAGACCCCCTCCCTGCACAGCCTGGTGGACGCCAGGACACGCAGCTAGGTGACCCCCACGGGCCACGCAGCGGGGGACCTACAGGCCGCGCACCCGCCGGACAACACAGCCAGGTAACCGCCAGGCCGCAGACGGGTGACCGCCAGGCTGAACACCCGGGGGGCCCACGGGCCACGCAGCGAGGTGACCCATGGGCCGCGCAGCCCAAGGACCCATGGATCGCGCAGCTGGGGGACCTAAGGGCCATGCAGCCGGGGTACCCACAGGCAGCGCAGCCGCTGAGCCACCCACAGGCAGCACAGCTGGGAGACACGTGGACCGCGCAGCCGCTGTGCCACTCAGGTGACCGCCAGGCCGCACAGTCGGGAGACTGCAAGGCCGCACAGCCAGGAGACTGCAAGGCCGTCACACAGCCGGGTGACTCGCGGGCCGCACAGCCGGGAGACCCATGGGCTGGAATGTATAGAAGACACTTCATATATTTAGGCACCAGGAGCCATCACCTGAGGTCTAGTCAGTGGAGACACATGAGGCCTCACAGACATAAAAACAACAAAAGAACAACACAAGACTTTACATGCACCGAAGCTACAATGCGAGTGCCTACAGGACAGAGAGCGCGTCTCATGCCAGTGAACGGACCCAGCAATGATGCCGCCATCTGTCGGTCCTGAAACATGGCGACACTGACAACCAGATATCCAGTCACACATTCACATTAACAAGGGAGACGTGATTGTCTGAAGCCACAGAGGAGACCATTTGCTGTGACACCACAGGAGGCGTAAAATCTACAGCACACAATGAAGGAAAGCTTTGGTAAACTCTTAAATACTCTGCATCAGCCAGATAAACCTATGAGAATACATACCTCTACTATAGACGGACTAGAATTCCTGAGTAAATAGATTAAAACAGCATTTAGTAAAATAGATTCATACCTAAAATAAATACGGAATGTATATCCCTTTAAATAAAGTCTGGCAATTAACTATACCTCATATTAAGTGCAAACTAGATTAAATAGTCATTCCACGGTCAACATAAAACAGGAATATCATTCTGAGCGATAGTACACCCATGTAATTAATATCATAGACGTCACGGCAGATCCGAACCCAACACTTCCTGCGCTTCTCGGTCCTGATCTCCTGCTCTATGAGATAAATACAGGACTTATCCTATGTATAACTACGTTAGTGGCAGAAAGGGTTAATAGATCTACAATATATTCTCATGCATCGATTGCAGCAATGTCAAGTGGTTGGGACAGCAATAATAATCCAGATAATGATCACCGCGCCCAGTCATGATGCAGTTTTCTGTAAGCAGGGTCAGTGCTCTGCTTCTTTAGCACAAAAAAAAAAATTGTACTGACCACTATGGATATTTCTGTAACGCACTAATATAAAAATTATCCCTTCATAGAAGAACACTGGTAAACTACCATAGCAATAATAAAAAAAAAATTTGTAGGGACCGCAATGGGTCTAATGTGACACGGTGTAAACACTCTCCCCTTCATACATGAACACTGGTAACTTACCACAACACTTAAAGTTCATATATGAACTTGGGTAACTTACCACAGAAATGAAAATTGTAGGGACCACAAAGGGTCCTTACAATCTCTGGTGTAAAAACTATCCTCTTTACACATGAACACTGGTAACTTGCCATAAAAATGAAAATTGTGGGGACCGCTTTGGGTCATACCATAACCCCTAGTGTAAGAACTGTCCGCATCATACATGAACACTGGTAAATTACCATAAAAAAATCATATAAATTTGTATGGACTGCGATGAGTCTAAAGCAACCCTCAAAGTGTAAAAATTGTCCCTTTCATACATGGACACTTGTGACTTACCATAGAAGGAAAATTAACATTATTGGGTCTACTAAGGGTCTAACTTAAACCCCCAGTGTAAAAGTGTCCCCTTCATACATGAACACTGATAACTTACCATAGAAATAAAATGAAGATTATTAGGACCGCTATGGGTCTACATAAACCCTTAGTGTAAAAACTGTCCCATTATACGTGAACAAGACTAACTTATTACAGAAATAAAGTAGGTGTATATACAAAATGATACAATAATGGAGCACCTTAAAGGGATTGCCCCTTGAAAAAAGTTTATTTTAAACAATAAATATTGGAATATTATTAATAAGTTCCACAATTGGTTGTGTTTAAAAAAGTTCCTGTGCTGAGAAAATCTGATATTTTCCCCTGCTATATCTGATCAAGTAGAGCTACTGCAGGTCATGGTCATGCACACGAGGAGGAAAGCTTAAGTGATGACACCAGGGAATTGCAGCCGCTTTTTGTGTGAGGTAACACATTTTCTTGCTTGTTTGTTTTATCACAGGTGTGATTGTTGGCCATTGAACTCTTCTGTCAGTAATTAATGATGAGCTTACAAGGCTGGTGACGCAGAACAATCACAGCTGTGATAAAACAGACACAGAAATGTGCTCCTTACACAAGCAAGCATCTGAGAGTCCCTGTATATTCCTTTATGCTTTCTCCAGCCAGGGGCTGTGTGTGCACGACCTTGACTGCTGCAGCTCTACGTGGACAGACACAGCAAGAAACACAGCACATAGCAGGGCAACATTAAGAAGATTACCTCGCACAGGAACATTATTTTGAACATATCCAATTGTGGGACTTCATATCCTAATATCTATTGATTAAATAGCTTTTGTTTGAGAGAACTCCGTGAGTAACGGCCTCTTCCCTTCATACACAGAACAGATAACAGGTGCAGTAGTAAAATACCAGAAATGCAGCAGAAGGTGCAAATACAAAAATCCTACAAAGATTGAGATTAAAGCTTCCACCTGATGGTGGAGTCACCTAGAGATGTGCCTGCGCTACATTCATGAACTGACTCATGGCTGACAGCGGCTGCGGACCTAAGGGAGCGGACTGCCGCCAATATCTGCGTGCCGCTCCGCTTCTGAGCTCGGGGCTTCGTTGGACACAGCTCTTGTAAGGCTCTTTCGATATCTTCCTGCTTCACAGTGACACCCGATGAGGATTTCGACAAAGTCATCTGTAGAGAACACCACAGTGCCGTCCGCGCCCTCCTTGTGGACAATACCATCTCCTTAATGGCGGCTGCCAGAGCCAGGACATCTGAAAAAAGAAAGCAATAATGAAACCCGTCAGAACATACAACGTGGGTACAAGGGCCATACCCATAAAGACACCCCGGCAGCCAGCGCCAGATGGGGCACCTTCACCGCTGCCCTTTATGGCTCCATGTCTATGACTGGCACCGATATAAGGAGGCGAGAGTTACCCTGCTCAGTCCAAGGGCCACACTGTGGTAGGCCGACTACCATAAGGGTGTAACGGGTACTACAGGCATGAGAAAAACTGAGTAACCTTCTTTGAATTCGATAGTTTTACGCATCAGAATATAATTTAAAAAAAAGTCTAGTCCTTAGAATAGTCTGTTAATGAGGCAAGTACAAAACGAAGCCTTAATCTTAGAGGAGCAATCGCTGCTGCCCATCAATCTGGGAGGTCATAGAAACATACTGCAGTCCATCGATCCATAGAGAAAACGATTATTCACAAATGACAAAAAGTGAAGACAGATGAAAATCTTCCAGGAGTGGAAATCCCAGCAAATACACTCCAAGGTCACACTGCACAATGCTCAGAAATGGAAGAAACCCCCAAGAGCTACAGCTCAGACTCCGAGGCTTCGTGCACACGGTGAGTATCTGATTGCAGAAATCTCTGCGTCTCTAGGAATCTGTTGGCAGCAAAAATGCAACAGAAAAAACAGCGTTTTTATGCATTTTTCTACAGCAATGATTACTTTTGGATAAATTTGAAAAAGGGAAAAGATGAAATTTTGTGTTGTAATTTCCTTATTCAATAACTTCTTTTTCATTCCTATTTGCCCCATCCCAGGCTAAAAATCCCAGCCCTCAGCTGCCCAGAAATGTCACCTAGCCCGGCTGTTCCCAAAGCGCTGGCGCAGTGGTATCGGGGTAATGGGATTAGGGGTCAGCAGCCATCGCTGTCAGCCAGACCCTGCATTACTAAACCTCTGACTGTAAAGGGAGTTAGTGGACAGAATGCAGACGTATCTCCTCGTATGGTACAGTAAGGTCGGGTTTATCGCAACGCGTTTTGAATTCTATAACTTCTTCCTTAGAAAAAACACCAGAATTGGCGGCTCAGTGGATTATTCACCTGGGGTATTAAATAGAAAGAATTGTATAATTACTTATGAATTCTGCTTATTTGAGAATTAAAAAATAAAATGGATAGCAATTGTATTGTGAATGTACATGAAACTGTGCAAAAAAAAAGTCCACCATTGTGGAGAACGGTAATTCACCTGGGGACGGAACTAGTGCAGACGCGCTGATGGCGGTCAGGGGTGCGCTGCCTCCGAGCCGTGCCCAGGACAGTCCGAGGTCGTGGTGCGGGGAGTTAAAGCACTGTCACACTTAGCAATCGCACTAGCGATCACGACAACGACATGACCTGACGAAATTGCTATGTGATCGCTAGTTAGATTCCAAACACATCTCATCAGCGATCTGTATAACGACCTCTGCGGTCGTTGGGAAAACCTAGTCCCACCTGCGACGCTGGTGAAGTCGCTCATAAAGGGTGTCACACTCAGCGATTCAGGCTCACCAGCAGGACACCAACACCCAAAAAACAGCTCAGAACGTTCATGAACGATCAGCGACATCTCAGCGGGGGCCACATCGTTGCTACATGTCACACACAGCTAAGTCGCTAACGAGATCTCTACTGCGTCATAAATGGTGACGCAGGTGCGATCTCGTTAGCGATCTCGCTTAGTGTGGCATACCCTTTACGGTGGGAGATTTAGGAGGAGAGAAGTGACCTGGAGTTCATTATGAGATATCATGAACAGCATCGCTGGAGGGGAAGTGAGGAGGAGCCGAAGCCATCGGACATGGAAGAAACAGGCGGAAAGTGTAGAGGTGCATGAGAACAGAATCAGGTCCGGGCAGACTGACACACGTGATACGGTGTGGTGACTATTTAGAGACATGCGTCGGGGTGGTGTCTCGTCAGTAGCGCTGCTGGTACAGCAGAGAATGATTTGGTGGTCGGGAGAAGGGGTTTCTTTAGAAGTGATAAAAACGTGTGACCCCTGAGAAAGCGTAAGTGACAATTCACTAAATTACGGTGGTTCTTATAATTATTGTGTGCGGTTGTTTCTCATCTGATATTGCCGCAGACAGGCGGAGAGGGGGAATGCGGTTAATAAAAACTTGTGATAAAAACGCTTGGTTATTAAGAACAAATAAAACTGTATATTTATAAAATTATATAAAGACCTCTGTGACCTCATTGAGGCTATGCGGTTTAAGAGCGTTGAGTCTGTAAATCCACTAAATCTCCTGTTTAATTTCTGGATCCAATTAGGTGTGTTCAGCTCACAACTGTATACTTAGCCTTTCCTGGTTATTAAAATGTGGGACCCCCTAAAAAATGGTGTAGGGTTTTCTTTTATTTAATAACCAGTAAAGGCTAGCCAAACAGCTGCGGTCTGATATTAATAGCCTAGGAAGGGGCCATGGATTTTGGACCCCTCAGGCTAAAAACATCAGCTTCCATAAGATGCGCCAATTCTGGCACTTAGCCTCATTCTTCCCACTTGACTTGTAGCAGTGGCAAATTGGGTGATAGTTGGGGGGGGGGGTTGATGTCACCTTTGTATTGTCCAGTGACATTAAACCCAGCGGTTAGTAATGGAGAGGCGTCTATGAGATGCCCCCATTACTAACCCCATAGTAATTTTATAAAAACACAGGCACCCAGAAAAAAGTCCTTTATTTGAAATAATGAAACCGACTCCTTTATTGAATCTAAATTAAACCATACTCACATTGCCCAGTCCACTGAAGCCAACGTCCTCACCCGTCCGAAGTGAAGAGATAATCCATAATGTCCCACGACGATCCTGATCACAGCCGGCTACACATTGACACAACAGCGTGTAATCGCTCCTGCAGTGTGTAGCGCTGAGCTGCGGTGAGAAAGTTCATCAGCTGATGAGCCCCGGTGGCCTCACAGCACCTCTGCTACACAGGAACTTTATATGCAGCGGTGCCGTAACACGATTACATGCTTCTATGTCAATGTGCAGCCGGCTGTGGGGCTGAGCAGTCGCATCAGCTGATATGACTGCTCTACAAGTGATTTGAATCCTTGTGGGATAGTATGGATTACGCCGGATAGGTGAGGGATATGTTGGTTTATTATTTTTTCTCTTTTCTAGGTGACATGGGCATCGGGGATTAGGCGCTAAGGTGAGCATATGGTGTTTTTTTTGTTTTTACAAGAGACAAAGTGCTTCAGGGATTAGGTGTGAGGTGAGTATAACTGTTTTTTTATGTTAATATTTATTTCTTTATTTTAACTTTTTTTTTTTTACTTTGAGCACAGGGGCCGGTTGATGGCTACGTCCATCAGCCACTGCCTGCTCCAGCTGTAATCAGTGACAGAGGGAGTAGTCGTTCCTTACCAGCGGACGCCCGTGACCTGCGGTAAGCTTTTCATGGCGGGTGACAGTCGCATCTGCGGGGTCATGCTGTCACGCTCGCTCTGAACTATTTTATCGGCAGCATTACCGCCGATCAGAAACGCCGCATCGATGTTTCTTACGCTGCACACAGATGACAGCATGCAAAGCACCCGATATGAAGTCCGTAGAAACGCAAGCAAAAACATAGCAAATCCGCAACCATTTCTATAAATGTATTTTTGGCGAGTATTCGACTGACTCAGTTGAAGACAATGAGCGAAAAACGGGGCAAAAAACCCACAAAGAATTGACATGCTGCAGATATAAAGGAAAATTGCTGATCACGCGCACAGCACTTTTGCTGGCATAAGGATTCCCTAATGTTTTTGGGCCAATTTTGTGGGGAAAAAACGCTGTATAAAACGCACAGTGTGCACACAGCCTAAAGATCTCAGCTTCATTCATTCATGACAGAAGTGCGGCTTGTGTGGAAGGGTTTCCTGGAGGAAGTCTCTTCTAACATGGCAGCAAGGCTGAGGTTTCCAGAACAATGGATACACGAGACTGAACCCAGCACATTACAGACGACGATCCTCAAAGTCACAGTCCGTTAAACAAGAGTAATGCTGCGATGGGACCGCCACGGAAACAAGCGCCCACAAAACTGAAGAAGAGCGGCCGAAAACCCTGTGGAGGCAGAGAAAGTCGCAGAGGAAACCGGGACTTCATGTTATTGCTAAGGAAGCTTCCACAAGCTGCGGATTCATGGGGTGTACTTAATTTTTCACACAGCTGCCGCATTTGAGGTTAGTGTCACATGCTAATGGCACAAAGTAATTTCTAATTTCTCATCTGTGGTTGGATTTACAAAATGTTAAGACATTTTAAGGACTAGATGTTGTGCACTAGAGCATCCACGGAGGGTGTACTCAGTATTTCTAGTGGCGTGGACACTAGTGGAGTCATTCCCACCCGGCTCCACGAGCTGAGGCTTCATGCCTCCTCATCATCAGGGTGATGTGATGAGGGCAGGTGGCTGCAGGACCCTGGGGGTAGGGATGCATGGGGCCCCTGGGACAACACTCGCTCTAGGTCCTGCACCTGCTGACAGCACACACTGTCCGTACCCCTCTCGTTGTTGTACCGCGGGACGCCTTGCTTCTGGCGATTGGCAGCATTAATGATCTCATCTTTCCGCCGCGCTTGTGTGAGGTGCACGGCTTCCAGGTGATGCTCCAGGGCGATGTGGATGTTCACATGAAGAGTCTCTCCGCAGATTCTCTCCATTATCTTCACCAATGAGACGGCCTGGAGGAGGCAGAGACATGACAGAATCGCCCTTCTCCAATCACATCCAGAGCAGCTTTCAAAACCCAGGAGAAAATAGATTTATCTCCGAGTGTCACCTGAGGACCAACCACCAGAACAAGGGACCCTCAGAATGTAAGTGCAGCTTTGGAGGTGACTAGAGGAGGCATGATGTACCCCCGCATCAGCGCATGGTCTAGGTATAGAGAGACTTACCCGCGCCTGCTCCCGAAACTGATCTACAACCAAGCGGTCAACACGGGAGGGATTTGGTGGAAGTCGTGGGATTGTGGAGCTGTAAGAACTGGAGATCCGGTGTCCTGGAAACTTCACCGCAAGCTCTGCCTCTGTCTAATGTGAGAACAGGACAAACCGCCATCACTAAGTCACACAACACTGTGCGCACTGTGCGTAATGGTGCAATACTGTGCGTAATTGTAGAGTACTGTGCGTAATGGTGCAATGCTGTGTGTAATGGTGCAATACTGTGCGGAATGGTGCAATACTGTGCGTAATGGTGCAGTACTGTGCGTAATGGTGCAATACTGTGCGTAATGGTGCAATACTGTGCGTAATGGTGCAGTACTGTGCGTAATTGTAGAGTA
The DNA here is from genome assembly GCA_033576555.1 of Oophaga sylvatica. Classification (NCBI taxonomy): domain Eukaryota; kingdom Metazoa; phylum Chordata; class Amphibia; order Anura; family Dendrobatidae; genus Oophaga; species Oophaga sylvatica. The sequence continues at coordinate 83,190 of JARQOD010001075.1, read as the reverse complement.
CTGTGCGTAATGGTACAATACTGTGCGTAATGGTGCAATACTGTGCGTAATGGTGCAATACTGTGCGTAATGGTGCAATATTGTGCGTAATTGTAGAGTACTGTGCGTAATGGTGCAATACTGTGCGTAATGGTGCAATACTGTGCATAATGGTGCAATACTGTGCGTAATGGTGCAGTACTGTGCGTAATGGTGCAATACTGTGCGCAATTGTAGAGTACTGTGCGTAATGGTGCAATGCTGTGTGTAATGGTGCAATACTGTGCGGAATGGTGCAATACTGTGCGTAATGGTGCAGTACTGTGCGTAATTGTAGAGTACTGTGCGTAATGGTGCAATACTGTGCGTAATTGTAGAGTACTGTGCGTAATTGTGCAATACTGTGCGTAATGGTGCAATACTGTGCATAATGGTGCAGTACTGTGCGTAATGGTGCAATACTGTGCGTAATGGTATAATACTGTGCGTAATGGTGCAATACTGTGCGTAATTGTAGAGTACTGTGCGTAATGGTGCAATGCTGTGTGTAATGGTGCAATACTGTGCGGAATGGTGCAATACTGTGCGTAATGGTGCAGTACTGTGCATAATTGTAGAGTACTGTGCGTAATGGTGCAATGCTGTGTGTAATGGTGCAATACTGTGCGGAATGGTGCAATACTGTGCGGAATGGTGCAATACTGTGCGTAATGGTGCAGTACTGTGCGTAATTGTAGAGTACTGTGCGTAATGGTACAATACTGTGCGTAATGGTGCAATACTGTGCGTAATGGTGCAATACTGTGCGTAATGGTGCAGTACTGTGCGTAATTGTAGAGTACTGTGCGTAATGGTGCAATACTGTGCGTAATGGTGCAATACTGTGCATAATGGTGCAGTACTGTTGTGATGAACGGGCACACGGTCCGCCACACGGTAGCCCGGGGGTCACGGCTTGTGATCCCTCCGTGCTGCAAATGTGACGAAAACGCGCACACACACGACGGCTGCTGCCGTCCGACCCAGTAAACTGCAGGGATTTATAATTATCCCACTTCCACTTAGGAACTTGCAGCTCTCTGGCGCCCCCCTTACCCTCAGGTCAGTCAGGGAACTGCACCAAGGATAATTAGTCGCCAGACGGGTCACTTGGATGTGTGCTGGCTATTGGGCACGCTGCAGTGAGGGAATTATAATTACTCCTGGCTGCAGCCAGGCAGTACCCTTATAAACCCCGCTCCGTCACTGCCAGCGTCACCCAATAGATTAACACTTTACACCCCTTCCTTTTAGCTGCCACCAGCTACGGCTTTTGATGAACAATTTGTCAAGAGGGTCCGTAGCAACCCCAAAACAGTAGCGTAGTGCTTCAGGCACGTGCAAATTCGTTTATAGAGCAGGAGAAACAAACTAATAAATTTATAGGTTTATTCCTTAAAAACCAGGCAGTGCTTATATAATATAAAAAGATGTAACAAACTGAGACAATATTGTTATATACAGATGCAGTTATAAAATAAAATGGGATTAAGAATGAAAGATAACTCACATGGTTGTTAGATCATTACAGGCAAGCCAGGCTGGGGGAAGGAGCCACACGTCATAGTTCATTGGTAGATCTCTTAAGGGTATGCCACACTAAACAAGGTTGCTAACGAGATCGCTAAAAAAGTCACTATTTAGCGATCTCGTTAGTGACGCTATTGTGTGTGGCATGTAGCAACGACGTGGCCCCTGCTGTGATCTCGCTGATCGTTCACTAGAGTTCTGGACCGTATTTAGATCGTTGGCGTCCCGCTGGTGAGCCTATATCGCTGTGTCTGGCATCTTTGTGAGCGATGTGCGCTGTTTTTTACATCGCAATGACCGTTAAAGTCGTTAATTAGATCGCTAACCGCTTTAGAGTCGTTAACGAGATCGCTAAGTGTGGCAGCTACTAGCGACATTAAAACGATCACAAAACGATCGCATTAGTATGCGTCGTTATTGTGATCGTTAGCGGGAGCGTTTAGTGTGGCAGTACCTTTACTCAGGACATCCCAGCAGAAAGAAGTTGCCTAAGGAACTTCACTGCAAGACTTATGCATGTCAGCTTCTGACCTCACAAAAAGGGCTGGTCCTCTGGCCACCTCCCCTGGCTGCAAGCTATGGTTTGAGCTCTGCAATATCATAAGGTTCATAACTCGTCCTGTGAACCTAGCAGAATAACGGCAGACCTATCAATGATCTCACTCCAAACTGACGGTTCCAATGAGCCCACACTTGGGTGGGCTAGTACATGGGGCACCCGAGAATTCCATTTCTCGGGTTCTGTTGGAGTTACGGGTTTACCAGTACCACGGGAACGATGCCCGTCGGCGCATGGTTCAACACAGTAACTTTCGTGTTTCTAGCGAATGCTCCCACCGTGTTATTAACCAAAAAAGAATGAATTCTCCAAAATGGCTGCTATAGGAAGAAAGCACGTGTGCAGACAATGCAGGACCCCTGCGGTGAAGCGGGAAAACTTCCAGCACTGGCAGCTCACATTACACTGCCTGAGTGCAGGCTGGGGGTTGGTGAGAAGTACGAGAGCTGCAGAGAGAAGGAGGGGGGCTTTGCTTGGTGGGCTTTCAGCAGTACAAAAAAAAAAGATGAGGACAGCAATTCCAGCACAGCACTCATCACATAGAGTATCGTAATGGTGCAGTACTGTGCGTAATAGTGCAATACTGTGTGTAATGGTGCAGTACTGTGCGTAATGGTGCAGAACTGTGCGTAATGGTGCAATGCTGTGCGTAATGGTGCAGTACTGTGCGTAATGGTGCAATACTGTGCGCAATGGTGCAGTACTGTGCGTAATGGTGCAGTGCTGTGTGTAATGGTGCAGTACTGTGCGTAATGGTGCAATACTGTGCGCAATTGTAGAGTACTGTGCGTAATGGTGCAATGCTGTGCGTAATGGTAGAGTACTGTGCGTAATGGTGCAGTACTGTGCATAATGGTGCAATACTGTGCGTAATGGTGCAGTACTGTGCGTAATTGCCTTGCCACAATTCTGTCTCTGAGCTCATTGGCCAGTTCCTTTGACCTCATGATTCTCATTTGGTGTGACATGCACTGTGAGCTGTGAGGTCTTATATAGACAGGTGTGCGCCTTTACAAATCAAGTCCTATCAGTGTAATTACACACAGCTGGACTCCAATGAAGGAGTAGAACCATCTCAAGGATGATCACAAGGAAATGGACAGCATGTGACGTAAATATGAGTGTCTGAGCAAAGGGGCCGAAGACTTATGACCATGGGAGATTTCAGTTTTCCTTTTTTAATAAATTTGCAAAAATTTCTACATTTCTGTTTTTTTTCAGTAAAGATGGGGAGCAGAGTACATTAATGAAAAAAAATGAACTTTATTGCATTTACCAAATGGCTGCAATGAAATAAAGAGTGAAAAATGTAAAGGGGGCTGAATACTTTCTGTACCCACTGTAACGGTGCAATACTGTATGGAATAAACATTACTATGGAGAAAGTATGTGCCCCCCACATCCACCTCCGGGGGCTTCTCTACCCTCATCTACATCCATAGATATTAATATGGAGAAAGTATGTGCCCCCCACATCCTCCTCCGGGGGCTTCTCTGTCCTCATCTACATCCATAGACATTATTATGAAGAAAGTATGTGCCCCCCACATCCACCTCCGGGGGCTTCTCTGTCCACATCTGTGATGACATCTACTACATTTAGCAGCTTGTGTAAGGCTGTGCTTCCCTTCCCCCCTCCCAGCATAAGTAAGGCTCAGTGTAACCTGAGCCACCAGTGCTGGAGTTTTCCCGCCTCACCGTAGGGGGTCTCCATTGTCTTCACATGTGCTGTCCATCCATGGCAGCCATTATGAGGATTCATTCTTTTCGCTTCTAACACGGTGGGAAGTTGCGTCAGAAACACGAGAGTCACTGTTTTGAACCATGCGCCGACGGGCATCGTTCCCGTGGTACTGGTGAACCCGTAACTCCCACAGAACCCGAGAAATGGAATTCTCGGATCCCCCATGAACTATTTCCTCCAAGTTTGGGCTCATTGGAACCGTCATTTTAAAGTAAGCTCATTGATAGGTCTGCCACTCTTCTGCGAGGTTCACAGGATGAAATATGCTCCTGATAATCTTCCAGAGCTTAAACCATGACTTTTAGCCTGGGAGGTGGCCAGAAAAACCATCCCCTTTTGTGAGGTCAGCAGCCCACAGGTATAAGTCTTGTGGTGAGCCCCCCTTGGTCAGTCCATGCTGTGATGTCCTGACTAAGAGATCTGCAAATGAACTATGACGTGTGGCTCCTCCCCCAGCCTGGCTTGCCTGTAAATGATATAACTACCATGTGAGTGATTTTCAACTTTAATCCTATTTTATTTCTAACTGCATTGTACATAACGATATTGTCTCAGCTTGTTACCTTTCTTTTAAACTATAAGCACTGCCTGTATTTTACGGAATAAACCTATAAATTTATTAGTTTGTTCCTCCTGCTCTATAAACGAATTTGCACGTGCCTGGAGTACTACGCTACTGTTTTGGGGTTGCTACGGACCCCCTTGAAAAATTGTTCCTAAAGTAAACCGTAGCTGGTGGCAGCTTAAAAGGAAGGGGTGTAAAGTGTTAATCTATTGGGTGGCGCTGGCAGTGACGGAGCGGGGGTTATAAGTGTATTGCCTGGCCGCGGCCCGGAGTAATTATAATTCCCTCACTGCAGCGTGCCCAATAGCCAGCACACATCCAAGTGACCCGTCTGGCGACTAATTATCCTAGGTGCAGTTCCCTGACTGACCTGAGGGTAAGGGGGGCGCCAGAGAGCTGCAAGTTCCTAAGTGGAAGTGGGATAATTATAAATCCCTGCAGTTTACTGGGTCGGACGGCAGCAGCCGTCGTGTGTGTGCGCGTTTTCATCACATTTGCGGCACGGAGGGATCACAAGCCGTGATACCCCGGGCTACCGTGTGGCGGACCGTGTGCCCGTTTTATTACATGTGGTGGCAGAGCGGTGGGATTATAGAGCATTAGTGATCTGGTTTGAGCAATCATTCCATTCACTAAAAAACTTGCACGGTTCTTCAGGGACCCTGCAACTAAAGTTTTGGAGAACAGTGTTTATTAGTCCTGAGACAATTGTGTGCACTTGCGGTTACCCCTCCCTTCTCTTTGTTTTTCTATCCTATCTTTTATTTGGCAAACATGGCTACAAGAGGAGCAAGTTGGTTCGAAAAGTCAGAACAGGGACACTCTTGTGGGAATCTGCGTGTACCACGGCCTTGACCACAAGAACCAAACCAAAGCCCGACTGGTCCAGGCCCTGAAAGAACTGGAAGAGCATCAGAGTGTGGCGGGCACAGGAGCCGGCCCAAGCCAAGGTGGTGCTGCAGCAGAGGCCCAAACCCTGCATGCTTACACCCAGGGCGGGTTGGACCCTTACCTGCAGGCGGCCCTGGAGGGACTCCCCGCTGACAACCGGGAAGAACGCCTGAGGCTGATCCAGCAAGCTCAAGAGAGAGCCGACCAGCGAGAGGCCAAACAGCGAGAGGCTGAGAGAGCCGAGCGCCAAGCCCAGCGAGAGGCCGAGCGGGAGGCTGAGAGAGCCGAGCGGGAAGCTCAGAGAGCCCATGAACTGGAGCTGCTCAGACAAGGGGCAATACCCTCCACAGCCCAGAGCGGTACACCCAGCAGCTCTCAGAGTCCGAAGCCCCGGCCGGAGCACTTTCCCGTGCTGGAAAAGGATGGAGACTTGGACACTTTTCTGCGGGCCTTTGAGAAAGTCTGCAGACAGTACCGGCTGCCTGACAACCAATGGGCCCGATACTTGACCCCCGGGCTAAAGGGCAAAGCTCTGGAGGCGTTTGCTTCCCTCACGTCAGATCAAGATGATGACTATGAGGCCATCAAGCAGGCCCTGATCGCCAAGTACCAGCTAACCCCTGAGGTATACCGAAAGAAGTTCCGGAACCTCCAACGTGGCCCACACGACAGTTATAGCGATGTGGTGCAAGGACTCAGGAACCACTTTGACCAGTGGATCCATGGACTGTCAGTTGACACCTTTGAGGAGCTGAGAGACCTGATGATCAAAGACCAGTTCCTGCATCTGTGCCCAGCTGAGGTCCGACAGTTCATCCTGGACCGAGAACCGGAGGACGCGGTCACAACAGCACGATCGCCGACAGCTATGAGGCCAACCGGAAACCCGAGGTGCGGAAGCCCGTCGCCGCCCGCTGGGGAGGGGGTAAGCCTGCAACCAACCCCAGTGCCCCTGCCAGTCGTCCCTCTGGAGGCACTATCCCCTTTGCCAGCGCCAGGCCTACATCAGACCCCCGCCAGTGTTTCTCCTGTAAAAGGACTGGACACATCAGCGCCACCTGTCCGGAGAGGCAGAAGAACCCCCCAGCCAAGGCCTCCGGGCCCAACGCCTCTGTTCTTTTGGTGGATGGTGTGGTGGGGAGGGTTGATGACAACGTGCAGCCCGTCCGCGTGGGGGCCCGTCTTGCTACAGGCCTCAAGGACACCGGGGCTGAACGAACCCTCATCCGACCCGAACTGGCGGCCCCTGAAGAGTTGATTCCGGGGAAAACCCTAACTGTCACAGGGATTGGGGGCGTCCACTACCCCTTGCCGATAGCCCGAGTTTTCATTGACTGGGGTGCCGGGAGCGGGGTGAAGGAATTGGGGGTGTCCGAAAACCTGCCCACTGATGTTTTATTGCGGACTGATCTGGGGAGGATGGTCCGTACTATGTCCCTGACACCCCTCCCCAATCTGATAATAAGGTTAACGTTAACCATGATGTTGATGTTGAAGATGATGGGAAACTGAATGTGTTACCTGCCAATGCTTTGCGAAGTGATTATGCAACTGTTAACCTTTCTTTCCCTAGGAATGATGCTGATAGTGATGTATCTGTGCCATCTGAACCTGTTAACCCTTTCTCTGAAGTGGTAGATGTGTCCACAGGTACAGGAGCGTTCAGCCACGTCGCTCTGCGGAGTGAGACGGCTGAGGAACCCCTAGCAGGAGCAAGCGATAGTGCTCAAGGAAATGGGGAGGTGCATGGGAACCGTGAGGAAGGTGACGCCATGACACTGACCAGTGCCACAGAGGAAGGTAACTGGCCCATAAGTAGCACTGCTCCTGAAGTGTTGGGGGTGGATGGGGAGGTAGAGCCCATAGCAGCGCAGGCTGATGGGTCTATAGAAATCCCCGGGGAGACTGCATATGTAGCTGCTGTCACCCGCAGTCAGAGTGCCCGGATCGCAGGTAGCGCCCTGCCATCTGGACCCTCCTCCACTACAGGAGAGACTGAACCAGAGGTGGACCCAGAGCCGGTCCCAGAGGGTCCCAGTGAGGAAGGAACCCTGACGTCACTTCTGGCTGCCTCCAGCCAGGAGTTCCAGGCCGCGCTGCACTCAGATGCGAGCCTGGAGAACTTGAGGCACCTCGCCGAGACGCCCACCTCCGTGACTGATAAGGAGAGGGTGTTCTGGGAACGAGGAAGGTTGTACCGGGAGACAGTACCCGGAGATTCCCAAAAGGAGTGGTTGAGGGAAAAACAGCTGGTCGTGCCGCACCAGTTCCGAGGTGAGTTGTTGAGGATTGCCCATGAGATTCCACTCGCTGGACACTTGGGGATCAGCAAAACTAAGGCACGGCTGTCTCAACACTTCTATTGGCCCAAGATGGGGACAGATGTGACTAACTACTGCCGCTCCTGTATCACCTGTCAAAGAGTGGGGAAGGCGGGGCCTGCTCTTAAGGCTCCCCTGATCCCGTTGCCAGTGATAGAGGAGCCTTTCCAGAGGATCGCGGTGGACATTGTGGGCCCGCTTGCCGTCCCCAGCCGCTCTGGAAAGCAATACATCCTTACTGTGGTAGACTACGCTACCCGGTACCCGGAGGCAGTAGCTCTGTCCTCAACTAAGGCAGATAAGGTGGCGGATGCACTGGTGACCATCTTTTCACGGGTAGGATTTCCCAGGGAGATGCTTACCGATCGAGGGACCCAATTTATGTCTCGCCTAATGAAGGCTCTCTGCAGCAAAATGCAGGTGACGCGTATGGTATCGAGTGCGTATCACCCACAGACCAATGGTTTGTGTGAACGCTTTAACGGTACCCTCAAACAGATGCTCCGCATGCTGGTTGAGACCCAGGGACGCGATTGGGAGTGGTACCTCCCACACCTGCTGTTTGCCTACAGAGAGTCCCGCAGGCCTCGACGGGGTTCTCCCCCTTTGAGCTCCTGTATGGCAGGCGAGTCCGGGGACCCCTTGGGTTGATAAGAGAATCCTGGGAAGATGAGCCAAACCCCACAGAAGTGTCCATCGTGGATTATGTCATGCGCTTCCGCGACAAGATGCAGACCTTGACGCAGTTGGTGCATGACAACATGACGCAGGCTCAGGCTGACCAGAAGCACTGGTACGACCAGAACGCCCGGGAGCGGACCTACCAGGTGGGTCAAAAGGTGTGGGTGCTGGTACCCGTACCAAAGGATAAGCTTCAGGCAGCCTGGGAAGGCCCGTACGTCGTGCACCAACGGCTCAACCCAGTCACCTACATGGTCACGCTTGACCACACTCGGGGTAGGCGCAAAGCCTTTCACGTCAACATGATGAAGGCCCATCACGAACGTGAAGCCTGCGTCCTACCGGTCTGCAACCTGCCCGAGGACGGGGAGGAGGATCCCCTCCTGGACATGCTGGCCCGAGCCCAGGCCAATGGGTCCATTGAGGACATGGAGGTAAATGCCTCGCTAACCGCCTCCCAGCGGTTGCAGTTGCTGACCACTCTGGAACCCTTCCGGGCCGAGTTCACTAACCGACCCGGAAGGACCAAGTTGGCAGTCCATGAGGTGGACACCGGGAATCACGCCCCGTTACGGCGAACACCTTATCGGATCTCTGAGGAGGTGCAGCAGATTATGCGCCAGGAGATCCATTAGATGTTGCAGCTGGGGGTGATCCGGCCGTCCAAAAGTGCGTGGGCCTCACCTGTAGTTCTCGTGCCCAAAAAGGATTGGACCACTCGGTTCTGCGTGGACTACAGGGGGCTCAACGCCATCACTACCTCTGATGCGCACCCAATGCCACGCATCGAGGATCTGCTGGAGCGGTTGGCGAATGCCAAGTACATATCCATCATGGATTTAAGCCGGGAATACTGGCAGATTCCCCTGAGCCCTGCGGCGCAGGAGAAATCCGCCTTTATCACCCCTTTTGGACTGTACGAGTCCACGCTCATGCCTTTTGGCATGAAGAATGCCCCTGCCACTTTTCAGCGGATGGTCAACCACCTGCTTCAGGGACTGGAGGAGTACGCTGTGGCGTACCTGGACGACATTGCCGTCTTCAGTTCCACCTGGGAGGAACACCTTCAGCATCTCCAGGAGGTGCTCAAGCGTATTCACCAGGCAGGTCTGACCATCAAGCCGGGAAAATGCCAGATGGGCATGAGGGAGGTCCACTACCTGGGGCACCGGGTAGGCGGGGGTTCCATGAGTCCAGAGCCCGAGAAAGTGGACGCGATCGTGTCCTGGCCCACCCCCAGGACCAAAAAGCAGGTGAAGTCCTTCCTGGGCACTGCAGGGTACTATAGGCGTTTCGTACCGAACTATAGCGCCATTGCAAAACCCTTGACGGACCTCACCAAGGGCGGTCTACCCCAAACAGTCAACTGGACAGATGGCTGTGAGGCGGCATTCGGAGCTTTGAAAACAGCCCTGTGCAGCTCTCCAGTGTTGAAAGCCGTCGACAGCAGTCGGCCATTCCTGGTACAGACTGACGCCAGCGAATTTGGCCTCGGTGCTGTACTCAGCCAGGTTGATTCGGGGAACCAGGAGCACCCCGTGTTGTACCTGAGCCATAAACTTCTGCCAAGGGAAGTGGCATACTCCACCATCGAGAAGGAGTGCCTGGCCATGGTCTGGGCACTGCAACGTTTGCAGCCCTACCTGTACGGGCGCACCTTCAAGGTGGTCACCGACCACAACCCTCTGAGCTGGCTGCACACAGTGTCCGGAACCAATGGTAGGTTGCTACGCTGGAGCCTTGCCCTACAGCAGTATGATTTTGCCGTACAACACAAGAAAGGCAGCGATCATGGGGAAAGCTGATGGCTGTCACGACGTGGCGAACCTGCTAAGGTGCGCATGGCGGATTACCGAGAGGTCATGCCTCCGTAGCGCCCTCAAAGGGGGGAGGTGTGATGACATCTACTACATTTAGCAGCTTGTGTATGGCTGCGCTTCCCTTCCCCCCTCCCAGCATAAGTAAGGCTCAGTGTAACCTGAGCCACCAGTGCTGGAGTTTTCCCGCCTCACCGTAGGGGGTCTCCATTGTCTTCACATGTGCTGTCCATCCATGGCAGCCATTATGAGGATTCATTCTTTTCGCTTCTAACACGGTGGAAAGTTGCGTCAGAAACACGAGAGTCACTGTTTTGAACCATGCGCCGACGGGCATCGTTCCCGTGGTACTGGTGAACCCGTAACTCCCACAGAACCCGAGAAATGGAATTCTCGGATCCCCCATGAACTATTTCCTCCAAGTTTGGGCTCATTGGAACCGTCATTTTAAAGTAAGCTCATTGATAGGTCTGCCACTCTTCTGCGAGGTTCACAGGATGAAATATGCTCCTGATAATCTTCCAGAGCTTAAACCATGACTTTTAGCCTGGGGAGGTGGCCAGAAAAACCATCCCCTTTTGTGAGGTCAGCAGCCCACAGGTATAAGTCTTGTGGTGAGCCCCCCTTGGTCAGTCCATGCTGTGATGTCCTGACTAAGAGATCTGCAAATGAACTATGACGTGTGGCTCCTCCCCCAGCCTGGCTTGCCTGTAAATGATATAACTACCATGTGAGTGATTTTCAACTTTAATCCTATTTTATTTCTAACTGCATTGTACATAACGATATTGTCTCAGTTTGTTACATCTTTTATATTATATAAGCACTGCCTGTATTTTACGGAATAAACCTATAAATTTATTAGTTTGTTTCTCCTGCTCTATAAACGAATTTGCACGTGCCTGGAGTACTACGCTACTGTTTTGGGGTTGCTACGGACCCCCTTGATAAATTGTTCCTAAAGTAAATCGTAGCTGGTGGCAGCTTAAAAGGAAGGGGTGTAAAGTATTAATCTATTGGGTGGCGCTGGCAGTGACGGAGCGGGGGTTATAAGTGTATTGCCTGGCCGCGGCCCGGAGTAATTATAATTCCCTCACTGCAGCGTGCCCAATAGCCAGCACACATCCAAGTGACCCGTCTGGCGACTAATTATCCTAGGTGCAGTTCCCTGACTGACCTGAAGGTAAGGGGGGCGCCAGAGAGCTGCAAGTTCCTAAGTGGAAGTGGGATAATTATAAATCCCTGCAGTTTACTGGGTCGGACGGCAGCAGCCGTCGTGTGTGTGCGCGTTTTCGTCACATTTGCGGCACGGAGGGATCACAAGCCGTGATACCCCGGGCTACCGTGTGGCGGACCGTGTGCCCGTTTTCATCAAACCATCTTACATCCATAGACATTAATATGGAGAAAGTATGTGCCCCACATCCACCTCGGCGGCTTCTCTGGTCCTCATCATACATCTATAGACATTAAATATGAGAAAGTATGTGCCCCGCATCCACACTCCGGGGGCTTCTCTGTCCTATCTATATCCATAGACAGTAATATGGAGAAAGTATGTGCCCCCCACCATCCACCTCCGGGGCTTCTCTGTCCTATCTACATCCATAGATATTAATATGGAGAAAGTATGTGCCCCACATCACCTCCGGGGCTCTCTGTCCTCATCTATATCCATAGACATTAATAGGAAAAGTATGTGCCCCCAATCCACCTCGGGGGCTTCTCTGTCCTATCTACATCCATAGATATTAATATGGAAAAGTATGTGCCCCCACATCCTCCTCCGCGCTTCTCTGTCCTCATCTACATCCATAGACATTAATATGGGAAAGTATGTGCCCCCCACATCCACCTCCGGGGTTTCTCTGTCCCTCATCTACATCCATAGACATTAATATGGAGAAAGTATGTGCCCCCCACATCCACCTCCGGGGCTTCTCTGTCCTCATCTACATCCATAGACATTAATATGGAGAAAGTATGTGCCCCCCACATCCCCTCCGGGGGCTTCTCTGTCCTCATCTACATCCATAGACATTAATATGGAGAAAGTATAGTGCCCCCCACATCCACCTCCGGGGGCTTCTCTGTCCTCATCTACATCCATAGACATTAATATGGAGAAAGCATGTGCCCCCACATCCCCTCCGGGGGCTTCTCTGTCCTCATCTACATCCATAGACATTAATATGGAGAAAGTATATGCCCCCCACATCCTCCTCCGGGGCTTCTCTGTCCACATCTACATCCATAGACATTAATATGGAGAAAGTATATGCCCCCCACATCCTCCTCCGGGGCTTCTCTGTCCTCATCTACATCCATAGAATTAATATGGAGAAAGTATGTGCCCCCACATCCACCTCCGGGGCTTCTCTGTCCTCATCTACATCCATAGACATTAATATGGAGAAAGTATGTGCCCCCCACATCCACCTCCGGGGGCTTCTCTGTCCTCATCTACATCCATAGACATTAATATGGAGAAAGTATTGCCCCCACATCCTCCTCCGGGGGCTTCTCTGTCCTCATCTACATCCATAGACATTAATATGGAGAAAGTATATGACCCCCACATCCTCCTCCGGGGGCTTCTCTGTCCACATCTACATCCATAGACATTAATATGGAGAAAGTATATGCCCCCCACATCCTCCTCCGGGGGCTTCTCTGTCCATCTACATCCATAGAATTAATATGGAGAAAGTATTGCCCCCACATCCACCTCCGGGGCTTCTCTGTCCTCATCTACATCCATAGACATTAATATGGAGAAATTATGTGCCCCCCACATCCACCTCCGGGGGCTTCTCTGTCCTCATCTAATCCATAGACATTAATATGGAGAAAGTATGTGCCCCCACATCCTCCTCCGGGGGCTTCTCTGTCCTCATCTACATCCATAGAATTAATATGGAGAAAGTATGTGCCCCCCACATCCCCTCCGGGGCTTCTCTGTCCTCATCTACATCCATAGACATTAATATGGAGAAAGTATATGCCCCCACATCCTCCTCCGGGGGCTTCTCTGTCCTCATCTACATCCATAGATATTAATATGGAGAAAGTATTGCCCCCCACATCCACCTCCGGCGGCTTCTCTGTCCTCATCTACATCCATAGACATTAATATGGAGAAATATGTGCCCCCCACATCCACCTCCGGGGCTTCTCTGTCCTCATCTATATCCATAGACATTAATATGGAGAAAGTATGTGCCCCCACATCCCCTCCGGGGCTTCTCTGTCCTCATCTACATCCATAGATATTAATATGGAGAAAGTATGTGCCCCCACATCCACCTCCGGCGGCTTCTCTGTCCTCATCTACATCCATAGACATTAATATGGGAAAGTATGTGCCCCCCACATCCACCTCTGGGGCTTCTCTGCCTCATCTACATCCATAGACATTAATATGGAGAAAGTATGTGCCCCCCACATCCACCTTCGGGGGCTTCTCTGCCCTCATCTACATCCATAGACATTAATATGGAGAAAGTATGTGCCCCCACATCCACCTCGGGGGCTTCTCTGCCCTCATCTACATCCATAGACATTAATATGGAGAAAGTATGTGCCCCCCACATCCACCTTCGGGGGCTTCTCTGCCCTCATCTACATCCATAGACATTAATATGGAGAAAGTATGTGCCCCCCACATCCACCTCCGGGGGCTTCTGTCCTCATCTACATCCATAGACATTAATATGGGAAAAGTATGTGCCCCCCACATCCACCTCCGGGGGCTTCTCTGTCCTCATCTACATCCATAGACATTAATATGGAGAAAGTATGTGCCCCCCACATCCACCTCCGGGGGCTTCTCTGCCCTCATCTACATCCATAGACATTAATATGGAGAAAGTATGTGCCCCCCACATCCACCTTCGGGGGCTTCTCTGCCCTCATCTACATCCATAGACATTAATATGGAGAAAGTATGTGCCCCCCACATCCACCTCCGGGGGCTTCTGTCCTCATCTACATCCATAGACATTAATATGGGAAAAGTATGTGCCCCCCACATCCACCTCCGGGGGCTTCTCTGTCCTCATCTACATCCATAGACATTAATATGGAGAAAGTATGTGCCCCCCACATCCACCTCCGGGGGCTTCTCTGCCCTCATCTACATCCATAGACATTAATATGGATTCGCTCCTCCGCAGATCAAACAAATCCCACTCGTCTGGTATTTTTACCAGATTTTAAAAGCATCTGTGGGAATTTTTGCCCCATATTTTTTGCAAGGGGCCGAACAATACACATTGGGGAAAATACTATATATAAAGTGTATCAATGGTTCACTGTGACATCACCAGATCTCCCCATACAGTGCCTTGTGAAAGTATTCGGCCCCCTGGAACTTTTCATCCTTTTACCACATATCATGCTTCAAACATAAAGATACCAAATGTAAATTTTTGGTGAAGAATCAAAAAGTGGGACACAATTGTGAAGTTGAACGAAATTTATTGGTTATTTTAAATTTTTGTGGAAATATAAAAACTGAAAAGTGGGGCGTGCAATATTATTCGGCCCCTTTACTTTCAGTGCAGCAAACTCACTCCAGAAGTTCATTGTGGATCTCTGAATGATCCAATGTTGTCCTAAATGACTACTGATGATAAATATAATCCACCTGTGTGTAATCAAGTCTCCTTATAAATGCACCTGCTCTGTGATAGTCTCTGGGTTCTGTTTGATGCACAGAGAGCATCATGAAGACCAAGTAACACAACAGGCAGGTCCGTGATACTGTTGTGGAGAAGTTTAAAGCCGGATTTGGATACAAAATGATTTCCAAAACTTTAAACATCCCAAGGACCACTGTGCAAGCGATCGTATTGAAATGGAAGGAGTATCATACCACTGCAAATCTACCAAGACCCGCCGTTCCTCTAAACTTTCATCTCAAACAAGGAGAAGACTGATCAGAGATGAAGCCAAGAGGCCCATGATCACTCTGGATGAACTGCAGAGATCTACAGCTGAGGTGGGACAGTCTGTCCATAGGACAACAATCAGTCATACACTGCACAAATCTGACCTCTATGGAAGAGTGGCAAGAAGAAAGCCATTTCTCAAAGATATCCATAAAAAGTGCCGTTTAAAGTTTGCAACAAGCCACCTGGGAGACACACCAAACATGGGGAAGAAGGTGCTCTGGTCAGATGAAACCAAAATCAAACTTAACGATATGTTTGGCGTAAAGGCAACACAGCTCATCACCCTGAACACACCATCCCCACTGTCAAACATGGTGGTGGCAGCATCATGGTTTGGGCCTGCTTTTCTTCAGCAGGGACAGGGAAGCTGGTTCAAATTGATGGGAAGATGGATGGAGCCAAATACAGGACCATTCTTGAAGAAAACCTGTTGGAGTCTACAAAAGACCTGAGACTGGGACGGAGATTTGTCTTCCAACAAGATAATGATCCCAAACATAAAGCAAAATCTACAATGGAATGGTTCACAAATAAACGTATCCAGGTGTTAGAACGGCCAAGTCAAAGTCCAGACCTGAATCCAATCGAGAATCTGTGGAAAGAGCTGAAAACTGCTGTTCACAAACGATCTCCATCCAACCTCACTGAGCTCCAGCTGTTACCAGGAAGAAGGGGCGAGAATTTCAGTCTCTCCATGTACAAAACTGATAGAGACATACCCCAAGCGACTGCAGCTGTAATCACAGCAAAAGGTGGCGCAACAAAGTATTAAGTTAAAGGGGTCGAATAATATTGCACGCCCCACTGTTCAGTTTTTGTATTTCCACAAAAATTTAAAATAACCAATAAATTTTGTTCAACTTCACAATTGTGTCCACTTGTTGATTCTTCACCAAAAATTAACATTTGGTATCTTTATGTTTGAAGCATGATATGTTGGAAAAGGTTGAAAAGTTCCAGGGAGCCGAATACTTTTGCAAGGCACTGTATAACCTGAACCTCACTGTGGGACATCACCAGGCCTCCCCATATAACCGGCCCCTCACTGTCACATCACCAGACCTCCCCATATAACCCCCCCCACCTGTGTGACATCACCAGGCCTCCCCATATAACCGGCCCCTCACTGTGTGACATCACTAGACCTCCCCATATAACCTGCCCCTCACTGTGTGACATCACCAGACCTCCCCATATAACCTGCCTCTCACTGTGTGACATCACCAGACCTCCCCATATAACCTGCCCCTCACTGTGTGACATCACCAGACCTCCCCATATAACCTGCCTCTCACTGTGTGACATCACCAGACCTCCCATATAACCTGCCCCTCACTGTGTGACATCACCAGACCTCCCCATATAACCTGCCCCTCACTGTGTGACATCACCAGGCCTCCCCATATAACCTGCCCCTCACTGTGTGACATCACCAGACCTCCCCATATAACCTGCCCCTCACTGTGTGACATCACCAGACCTCCCCATATAACCTGCCCTCACTGTGTGACATCACCAGCCTCCCCATATAACCTGCCTCTCACTGTGTGACATCACCAGGCCTCCCCATATAACCTGCCCCTCACTATGTGACATCACCAGACCTCCCCATATAACCTGCCCCTCACTGTGTGACATCACCAGACCTCCCCATATAACCGCCCTCACTGTGTGACATCACCAGACCTCCCCATATAACCTGCCCTCACTGTGTGACATCACCAGACCTCCCCATATAACCGCCTCTCACTGTGTGACATCACCAGACCTCCCCATATAACCGGCCTCTCACTGTGTGACATCACCAGACCTCCTCATATAACCTGCCTCTCACTGTGTGACATCACCAGACCTCCCCATATAACCTGCCTCTCACTGTGTGACATCACCAGACCTCCCCATATAACCTGCCTCTCACTGTGTGACATCACCAGACCTCCCATATAACCTGCCTCTCACTGTGTGACATCACCAGACCTCCCATATAACCTGCCTCTCACTGTGTGACATCACCAGACCTCCCCATATAACCTGCCTCTCACTGTGTGACATCACCAGACCTCCCCATATAACCTGCCTCTCACTGTGTGACATCACCAGACCTCCCCATATAACCCGCCCTCTCACTGTGTGACATCACCAGACCTCCCCATATAACCGCCCCTCACTGTGTGACATCACCAGACCTCCCCATATAACCTGCCCCTCACTGTGTGACATCACCAGGCCTCCCCATATAACCTGCCACTCACTATGTGACATCACCAGACCTCCCATATAACCTGCCCCTCACTGTGTGACATCACCAGACCTCCCCATATAACCTGCCTCTCACTAGTGTGACATCACCAGACCTCTCCATATAACCTGCCCTCACTGTGTGACATCACCAGACCTCCCGATATAACCTGCCTCTCACTGTGTGACATCACCAGACCTCCCATATAACCTGCCCCTCACTGTGTGACATCACCAGACCTCCCGATATAACCTGCCTCTCACTGTGTGACATCACCAGACCTCTCCATATAACCTGCCTCTCACTGTGTGACATCACCAGACCTCCCGATATAACCTGCCCTCACTGTGTGACATCACCAGACCTCCCATATAACCTGCCTCTCACTGTGTGACATCACCAGACCTCCCCATATAACCTGCCCTCACTGTGTGACATCACCAGACCTCCCCATATAACCGCCCCTCACTGTGTGACATCACCAGACCTCCCCATATAACCTGCCCCTCACTGTGTGACATCACCAGACCTCCCATATAACCTGCCCTCACTGTGTGACATCACCAGACCTCCCATATAACCTGCCTCTCACTGTGTGACATCACCAGACCTCCCGATATAACCTGCCTCTCACTGTGTGACATCACCAGACCTCCCCATATAACCTGCCCTCACTGTGTGACATCACCAGACCTCCCCATATAACCTGCCCTCACTGTGTGACATCACCAGACCTCCCCATATAACCTGCCTCTCACTGTGTGACATCACCAGACCTCTCCATATAACCTGCCCTCACTGTGTGACATCACCAGACCTCCCGATATAACCTGCCTCTCACTGTGTGACATCACCAGACCTCCCGATATAACCTGCCTCTCACTGTTGACTTCACCAGACCTCCCCATATAACCTGCCCCTCACTGTGTGACATCACCAGACCTCCCCATATAACCTGCCCCTCACTGTGTGACATCACCAGACCTCCCCATATAACCTGCCTCTCACTGTGTGACATCACCAGACCTCCCCATATAACCTGCCCCTCACTGTGTGACATCACCAGACCTCCCCATATAACCTGCCCCTCACTGTGTGTTATCACCAGGCCTCCCGATATAACCTGCCTCTCACTGTGTGACATCACCAGACCTCCCCATATAACCTGCCCCTCACTGTGTGACATCACCAGACCTCTCCATATAATCTGCCCCTCACTGTGTGACATCACCAGACCTCCCCATATAACCTGCCCCTCACTATGTGACATCACCAGACCTCCCCATATAACCTGCTCCTCACTATGTGACATCACCAGACCTCCCCATATAACCTGCCCCACACTGTGTGACATCACCAGACCTCCCCATATAACCTGCCCCTCACTGTGTGACATCACCAGACCTCCTCATATAACCTGTCCCTCACTGTGTGACATCACCAGACCTCCCCATAAACCCCCCTCACTGTGTGACATCACCAGACCTCCCCATATAACCCGCCCCCACTGTGTGAAATCACCAGGCCTCCCCATATAACCTGCCTCTCACTGTGTGACATCACCAGACCTCCCATATAACCTGCCTCTCACTGTGTGATATCACCAGACCTCTCCATATAACCCGCCACTCACTGTTTTGACATCACCAGACCTCCCCATATAACCTGCTCCTCACCGTGTGACATCACCAGGCCTCTCCATATAACCTGCCCCTCACTGTGTGACATCACCAGGCCTCCCCATATAACCTGCCCCTCACTGTGTGACATCACCAGACCTCCCCATATAACCTGCTCCTCACCGTGTGACATCACCAGGCCTCCCCATATAACCTGCCCCTCACCGTGTGACATCACCAGGCCTCCCCATATAACCTGCCCCTCACTGTGTGACATCACCAGGCCTCCCCATATAACCGCCCCTCACTGTGTGACATCACCAGACCTCCTCATATAACCTGCCTCTCACTGTGTGACATCACCAGACCTCTCCATATAACCTGCCTCTCACTGTGTGACATCACCAGACCTCCCGATATAACCTGCCTCTCACTGTGTGACATCACCAGACCTCCCGATATAACCTGCCTCTCACTGTGTGACATCACCAGACCTCTCCATATAACCTGCCCCTCACTGTGTGACATCACCAGACCTCCTCATATAACCTGCCCCTCACTGTGTGACATCACCAGACCTCCTCCATATAACCGGCCCTCACTGTGTGACATCACCAGACCTCCCCATATAACCTGCCCCTCACTGTGTGACATCACCAGACCTCTCCATATAACCTGCCTCTCACTGTGTGACATCACCAGACCTCCCGATATAACCTGCCTCACTGTGTGACATCACCAGACCTCCCGATATAACCTGCCTCTCACTGTGTGACATCACCAGACCTCCCATATAACCTGCCCTCACTGTGTGACATCACCAGACCTCCCCATATAACCTGCCCCTCACTGTGTGACATCACCAGACCTCCCCATATAACCTGCCTCTCACTGTGTGACATCACCAGACCTCCCCATATAACCTGCCGCTCACTGTGTGACATCACCAGACCTCCCCATATAACCTGCCCCTCACTGTGTGACATCACCAGACCTCCCATATAACCTGCCCCACACTGTGTGACATCACCAGACCTCCCCGTATAACCCCCCCCACTGTGTGACATCACCAGACCTCCCGATATAACCTGCCTCTCACTGTGTGACATCACCAGACCTCCCGATATAACCTGCTGTGATGATACTGCAAGCTTCATTTCTTGTGCTGTTTCCAGAACTTTCCCCATAGTACTACAACCCCCACCGTTTGCAAGCACAGGGCAAAGTTACCCCTCCCTCCTTTTCTCTGCAGCTCACGCTTCCCTTCCCCCTCCCAACCTGCGGTCAAGCTCAGTGTAAACTGAGCTACCAGTGCTGGAAGTTTTGCCGCTTCACCGCAGGGGTCCCCATTGTCAGCAACATGTGCTGTCCCTACCATAGCAGCCATTTTGGAGACTTCATTCTGTTTTGGTTATAACACGGTGGGGATTTGCGTCAGAAACACGAAAGTTACTGTTTTGAAGCCTGTGTCCATGGGCATCGTTCCCGTGGTATTGGTGAACCCGTAACTCCAACAGAACCTGAGAAATGGAATTCTCGGATTCCCCATGAACTAGCTCAGCCAAGTTTGGACTCATTTGAACTGTCATTTTAAAGTAAGATCATTGATAGGTCTGCCGTTATTCTGCTAGGCTCACAGGACGAGGGATGGACCTTATGATATTTCAGAGCTCAAATCATACACTTCTGTCCCTGGGAAGTGGCCAGAAAAACCAGCCCCTTTTGTGAGGTCAGCAGCCCCAGGTATAAATCCTGTGGCGAGCCCCCCCCTTTCTCATTCCTTGCTGTGATGTCCTGACTAAGAGATCTGCAAATGAACTATGACGTGTGGCTCCTTCCCCCAGCCTGGCTTGCCTGTAAATGATCTAACAACCATGTGAGTGATTTTCATCTTTAATCCTATTTTATTTTATAACTGCCTTTGTACATAACGATATTGTCTCAGTTTGTTCCATCTTTTTATATTGTATAAGCACTGCCTGTCTTTTTAAGGAATAAACCTATAAATTTATTAGTTTGTTTCTCCTGCTCTATAAACGAATTTGCACGCGCCTGAAGTACTACGCTACTGTTTTGGGGTTGCTACGGACCCTCTTGATAAATTGTTTCAAGTAAACCGTGGCTGGTGGCAGCTATAAAGAAGGGGTGTAAAGTGTTGACCTATGGGGTGGCGTTGGCGGTGACGGAGCGGGTTTTATAAGTGTATTACCCGGCTGCGGCTTGGAGTAATTATAATTCCCTCACTGCAGCGTGCCCAATAACCAGCACACATCCAAGTGACCCGTCTGGCGACTAATTATCCTAGGTGCAGTTCCCTGACTGACCTAAGGGTAAGGGGGGCGCCAGAGAGCTGCAAGTTCCTAAGTGGAAGTGGGATAATTATAAATCCCTGCAGTTTACTGGGTCGGACGGCAGCAGCCGTCGTGTGTGTGCACCGTTTCATCACATATTGGTGGCAGCAGTGGGATTATAGAGCATTAGTGATCTGGTTTGAGCAATCATTCCATTCACTAAAAAACTTGCACGGTTCTTCAGGGACCCTGTATCTAAAGTTTTGGAGAACAGACTCAGTGTTTATTAGTCCTGAGACAATTGTGTGTACTTGCGGTTACCCCTCCCTTCTCTTTGTTTTTCTATCCTATCTTTTATTTGGCAACCATGGCTACGAGGGGATACGACTGGTATAATCGGAATAGCAAGGAAGCTCTTCTTGCCATGTGCGAGTGGAGGGAGATTGTCCCCGTGGCCCAAACCAAGGCCGAAGTGATCCAGGCCCTGATGGCACGGGACCACGCTCGGAGCGAGGAGGGCGCAGGAGCCGGCCCAAGCCAAGTTGGTGCCGCAAGAGCCGAGGCCCAACCCCTGACTGCTTACACCCAGGGCGGGATGGACCCTTACCTGCAGGCGGCCCTGGAGGGACTCCCCACCGACGACCGGGAGGAGCGCCTGAAGCTGATCCAGCAATACCAGCAGGAGGCCCGAGCCGAGCGCCAAGCCCAGCGGGAGGCTGAGAGAGCCCAGCGGGAGGCTGAGAGAGCCAGCGGGAGGCTGAGAGAGCCGAGCGGGAAGCTCAGAGAGCCCATGAACTGGAGCTGCTCAGACAAGGGGCAATGCCCTCCACAGCCCAGAGCAGTGTGCCCAGCAGCGCTCAGAGTCCCAAGCCCCGGCCGGAGCACTTTCCCGTGATGGAAAAGGACGGAGACTTGGACACTTTTCTGCGGGCCTTTGAGAAAGTCTGCAGACAGTACCGGCTGCCTGACAACCAATGGGCCAGGTACTTGACTCCCGGGCTAAAGGACAAAGCTCTGGAGGCGTTTGCTTCACTCACGCCGGATCAAGATGACAACTATCAGGCCATCAAGCAGGCCCTGATCGCCAAGTACCAGCTAACCCCTGAGGTATACCGAAAGAAGTTCCGGAACCTCCAACGTGGCCCACACGACAGTTATAGCGATGTGGTGCAAGGACTCAGGAACCACTTTGACCAGTGGATACATGGACTGTCAGTTGACACCTTTGAGAACCTGAGGGACCTGATGATCAAAGACCAGTTCCTGCATCTGTGCCCAGCTGAGGTCCGACAGTTCATCCTGGACCGAGAACCGGAGGACGCAGTCAGAACAGCACGGATCGCCGACAGCTATGAGGCCAACCGGAAAACCGAGGTGCGGAAGCCCGTCACCACCCGCTGGGGAGGGGGTAAGCCTGCAACCAACCCCAGTGCCCCTGCCAGCCGTCCCTCTGGAGGCACTATCCCCTTTGCAGCGCCAGGCCTACATCAGACCCCCGCCAGTGTTTCTCCTGTAAACGGACAGGCCACATCAGCGCCACCTGTCCGGAGAGGCAGAAGAACCCCCCAGCCAAGGCCTCCGGGCCCAACGCCTCTGTTCTTTGGGTGGGTGGTGTGGTGGGGAGGGTTGATGATAACGTGCAGCCCGTCCGCGTGGGGGCCCGTCTTGCTACAGGCCTCAAGGACACCGGGGCTGAACGAACCCTCATCCGACCCGAACTGGCGGCCCCTGAAGAGTTGATTCCGGGGAAAACCTAACTGTCCAGGGATTGGGGGCGTCCACTACCCCTTGCCGATAGCCCGAGTTTTCATTGACTGGGGTGCCGGGAGCAGGGTGAAGGAAGTGGGGGTGTCCGAAAACCTGCCCACTGATGTTTTATTGGGGACTGATCTGGGGAGGATGGTGGCGTACTATGTCCCTGACACCCCTTCCCAATCTGATGATAAGGTTAACGTTAACCATGATTGATGTTGATGGGAAACTGATTGTGTTACCTGCTAATGCTTTGCGAAGTGATGATGCAACTGATAACCTTTCTTTCCCTAGGAATGATGTTGATAGTGATGTATCTGTGCCATCTGAATCTGTTAACCCTTTCTCTGAAGTGGTAGATGTGTCCACAGGTACAGGAGCGTTTAGTCCCGTCGCTCTGCGGAGTGAGACGGCTGAGGAACCCCTAGCAGGAGCAAGCGACAGTCCCTCAAGGAAATGGGGAGGTGCATGGAACCGGGAGGAAGGTGACGCCATGACACTGACCAGTGCCACCGAGGAAGGTAACTGGCCCATGAGTAGCACTGCTCCTGAAGTGTTGGGGGTGGATGGGGAGGTAGAGCCCATAGCAGCGCAGGCTGATGGGTCTATAGAAACCCCCGGGGAGACGGCATATGTAGCTGCTGTCACCCGCAGTCAGAGTGCCCGGATCGCAGGTAGCGCCCTACCATCTGGACCCTCCTCCGCTACAGGAGAGACTGAACCAGAGGTGGACCCAGAGCCGGTCCCAGAGGGTCCCAGTGAGGAAGGAACCCTGACGTCACTTCTGGATGCCTCCAGCCAGGAGTTCCAGGCCGCTCTGCACTCAGATGCGAGCCTGGAGAACTTGAGGCACCTCGCCGAGACGCCCACCTCCGTGACTGATAAGGAGAGGGTGTTCTGGGAACGAGGAAGGTTGTACCGGGAGACAGTACCCGGAGATTCCCAAAAGGAGTGGTTGAGGGAAAAACAGCTGGTCGTCCCGCACCAGTTCCGAGGTGAGTTGTTGAGGATTGCCCATGAGATTCCACTCGCTGGACACTTGGGGATCAGCAAAACTAAGGCACGGCTGTCTCAACACTTCTATTGGCCCAAGATGGGGACAGATGTGACTAACTACTGCCGCTCCTGTATCACCTGTCAAAGAGTGGGGAAGGCGGGGCATGCTCTTAAGGCTCCCCTGATCCCGTTGCCAGTGATAGAGGAGCCTTTCAGAGGATCGCGGTGGACATTGTGGGCCCGCTGGCCGTCTCCAGCAGCTCTGGAAAGCAATACATCCTTACAGTGGTAGACTACCTACTCGGTACCCGGAGGCAGTAGCTCTGTCCTCAACTAGGGCAGATAAGGTGGCGGATGCACTGGTGACCATCTTTTCACGGGTAGGATTTCCCAGGGAGATGCTTACCGATCAAGGGACCCAATTTATGTCTCGCCTAATGAAGGCTCTCTGCAGCAAAATGCAGGTGACGCGTATGGTATCGAGTGCGTATCACCCACAGACCAATGGTTTGTGTGAGCGCTTTAACGGTACCCTCAAACAGATGCTCCGCATGCTGGTTGAGACCCAGGGACGCGATTGGGAGCGGTACCTCCCACACCTGCTATTTGCCTACAGAGAAGTCCCGCAGGCCTCGACGGGGTTCTCCCCCTTCGAGCTCCTGTATGGTAGGCGAGTCCGGGGACCCCTTGAGTTGATAAGAGAATCCTGGGAAGATGAGCCAAACCCCACGGAAGTGTCCATCGTGGATTATGTCATGCGCTTCCGCGACAAGATGCAGACCTTGACGCAGTTGGTGCATGACAACATGACGCAGGCTCAGGCTGACCAGAAGCACTGGTACGACCAGAACGCCCGGGAGCGGACCTACCAGGTGGGTCAAAAGGTGTGGGTGCTGGTCCCCGTACCAAAGGATAAGCTTCAGGCAGCCTGGGAAGGCCCGTACGTCGTGCACCAACAGCTCAACCCAGTCACCTACGTGGTCACGCTTGACCACACTCGGGGTAGGCGCAAGGCCTTTCACGTCAACATGATGAAGGCCCATCACGAACGTGAAGCCTGCGTCCTACCAGTCTGCAATCTGCCCGAGTACGGGGAAGAGGATCCCCTCCTGGACATGCTGGCCCAAGCCCAGGCCAATGGGTCCATTGAGGACATGGAGGTAAATGCCTCGCTAACCGTCTCCCAGCGGTTGCAGTTGCTGACCACTCTGGAACCCTTCCGGGCCGAGTTCACAAACCGACCCGGAAGGACCAAGTTGGCAGTCCACGAGGTGGACACCGGGAATCGCGCCCCGTTACCGCGGACACCTTATCGGATCTCTGAGGAAGTGCAGCAGATTATGCGCCAGGAGATCCAGGAGATGTTGCAGCTGGGGGTGATCCGGCCGTCCAAAAGCGCGTGGGCCTCACCTGTAGTTCTTGTGCCAAAAAAGGATCGGACCACCTGGTTCTGCGTGGACTACAGGGGGCTCAACGCCATCACTACCTCTGATGCGCACCCAATGCCACGCATCGAGGATCTGCTGGAGCGGTTGGCGAATGCCAAGTACATATCCATCATGGATTTGAGCCGGGGATACTGGCAGATTCCCCTGAGCCCTGCGGCGCAGGAGAAATCCGCCTTTATCACCCCTTTTGGACTGTACGAGTCCACGGTCATGCCTTTCGGCATGAAGAATGCCCCTGCCACTTTTCAGCGGATGGTCAACCACCTGCTTCAGGGACTGGAGGAGTACGCTGTGGCGTACCTGGACGACATTGCCGTCTTCAGTTCCACCTGGGAGGAACACCTTCAGCATCTCCAGGAGGTGCTCAAGCGTATTCACCAGGCAGGTCTGACCATCAAGCCGGGAAAATGCCAGATGGGCATGAGGGAGGTCCACTACCTGGGGCACCGGGTAGGTGGGGGTTCCATGAGTCCAGAGCCCGAGAAAGTGGACGCGATCGTGTCCTGGCCCACCCCCAGGACCAAAAAGCAGGTGAAGTCCTTCCTGGGCACTGCAGGGTACTATAGGCGTTTCGTACCGAACTATAGCGCCATTGCAAAACCCTTGACGGACCTCACCAAGGGCGGTCTACCCCAAACAGTCAGCTGGACAGATGGCTGTGAGGCGGCATTCCGAGCTTTGAAAACAGCCCTGTGCAGCTCTCCGGTGTTGAGAGCCGTCGACAGCAGTCGGCCCTTCCTGGTACAGACTGACGCCAGCGAATTTGGCCTCGGTGCTGTACTCAGCCAGGTTGATTCGGGGAACCAGGAGCACCCCTTGTTGTACCTGAGCCGGAAACTTCTGCCAAGGGAAGTGGCATACTCCACCATCGAGAAGGAGTGCCTGGCCATGGTCTGGGCACCGCAACGTTTGCAGCCCTTCCTGGGGAGGTGCATGGGAGCCGGGAGGAAGGTGACGCCATGACACTGACCAGTGCCACCGAGGAAGGTAACTGGCCCATAAGTAGCACTGCTCCTGAAGTGTTGGGGGTGGATGGGGAGGTAGAGCCCATAGCAGCGCAGGCTGATGGGTCTATAGAAATCCCCGGGGAGACTGCATATGTAGCTGCTGTCACCCGCAGTCAGAGTGCCCGGATCGCAGGTAGCGCCCTGCCATCTGGACCCTCCTCCGCTACAGGAGATGCAGACCTTGACACAGTTGGTGCATGACCATGGTCTGGGCACTGCAACGTTTGCAGCCCTACCTGTACGGGCGCACCTTCAAGGTGGTCACCGACCACAACCCTCTGAGCTGGCTGCACACAGTGTCCGGAACCAATGGTAGGTTGCTACGCTGGAGCCTTGCCCTGCAGCAGTATGATTTTGCCGTACAACACAAGAAAGGCAGTGATCATGGGAATGCTGATGGGTTGTCCCGACGTGGCGAACCCGCTGAGGTGCGCATGGCGGATTACCGAGAGGTCATGCCTCCGTAGCGCCCTCTAAGGGGGGGAGGTGTGATGATACTGCAAGCTTCATTTCTTGTGCTGTTTCCAGAACTTTCCCATAGTACTACAACCCCCACCGTTTGCAAGCACAGGGCAAAGTTACCCCTCCCTCCTTTTCTCTGCAGCTCACGCTTCCCTTCCCCCTCCCAACCTGCAGTCAAGCTCAGTGTAACCTGAGCTACCAGTGCTGGAAGTTTTGCCGCTTCACCGCAGGGGTCCCCATTGTCAGCAACATGTGCTGTCCCTACCATAGCAGCCATTTTGGAGACTTCATTCTGTTTTGGTTATAACACGGTGGGGATTTGCGTCAGAACACGAAAGTTACTGTTTTGAAGCCTGTGTCCATGGCATCGTTCCCGTGGTACTGGTGAACCCGTAACTCCAACAGAACCCGAGAAATGGAATTCTCGGATTCCCCATGAACTAGCTCAGCCAAGTTTGGACTCATTTGAACTGTCATTTTAAAGTAAGATCATTGATAGGTCTGCCGTTATTCTGCTAGGCTCACAGGACGAGGGATGGACCTTATGATATTTCAGAGCTCAAATCATACACTTCTGTCCCTGGGAGGTGGCCAGAAA
Organism: Oophaga sylvatica; assembly: GCA_033576555.1. Taxonomy (NCBI): domain Eukaryota; kingdom Metazoa; phylum Chordata; class Amphibia; order Anura; family Dendrobatidae; genus Oophaga; species Oophaga sylvatica. Next base: position 55,697 of record JARQOD010001075.1, on the reverse strand, counting down.
AACCAGCCCCTTTTGTGAGGTCAGCAGCCCCAGGTATAAATCCTGTGGCGAGCCCCCCCCTTTCTCATTCCTTGCTGTGATGTCCTAAGAGATCTGCAAATGAACTATGACGTGTGGCTCCTTCCCCCCAGCCTGGCTTGCCTGTAAATGATCTAACAACCATGTGAGTGATTTTCATCTTTAATCCTATTTTATTTTATAACTGCCTTTGTACATAACGATATTGTCTCAGTTTGTTCCATCTTTTTATATTGTATAAGCACTGCCTGTCTTTTTAAGGAATAAACCTATAAATTTATTAGTTTGTTTCTCCTGCTCTATAAACGAATTTGCACGCGCCTGAAGTACTACGCTACTGTTTTGGGGTTGCTACGGACCCTCTTGATAAATTGTTCCAAGTAAACCGTGGCTGGTGGCAGCTATAAAGAAGGGGTGTAAAGTGTTGACCTATGGGGTGGCGTTGGCGGTGACGGAGCGGGTTTTATAAGTGTATTACCCGGCTGCGGCTTGGAGTAATTATAATTCCCTCACTGCAGCGTGCCCAATAGCCAGCACACATCCAAGTGACCCGTCTGGCGACTAATTATCCTAGGTGCAGTTCCCTGACTGACCTGAGGGTAAGGGGGGCGCCAGAGAGCTGCAAGTTCCTAAGTGGAAGTGGGATAATTATAAATCCCTGCAGTTTACTGGGTCGGACGGCAGCAGCCGTCGTGTGTGTGCACCGTTTCATCACACCTGCCTCTCACTGTGTGACATCACCAGACCTCCCCATATAACCTGCCCTTTACAAAAGTTCATTTTAACCAATAAGTCTTGGAATAATTATAATTTCCACAATTTGATGTGTTAAAAGACAATCCTATATATGTGCCCCTGCATCTATTGTGTAATGGTCGTGTCTGACTGTGCAGGAACATGGTCGGATCAAACCACATCTCCTGGGCAGGGGAGGAAGCAGAAGATTATACAGACATTACAGCAGGGGATCACATCTGATTTTTTCTGTGAGGTAAAACATTTCACTGCTTGTTTTTAAGCAATATTTGACCTCAAAGAAAGTATCAGCTGTGATCCTGTGCTGTTCTGTCTTTATACTCTCTTGTGTCTCCTCCCTGCCCAGGAGTTGTGGTATGATCAGACCAGGTCCCTGTACGGTCGGACACGACCATTACCCTGCACAGCACGGGAACATTTACAAGATATCAGTACAGAAACATTTTATTGATCACATCCAATTGTGGAAATTTTTATTATTCCAAGAACTATTGATTAAAAATAACTTTTGTTCTTGGAAAATCCCCTTTAATCTGCTATCGACAAGGAGGTAGGAAGGTGATGTTTCTGTGCAAGTTGCCAAGTGTCTGCAGCTACTGGCTTCGACTACGCCGTTACCTTTTTCCTCTCCTTCTCCAGCACTCTCCACTGCTCGCAGCACTCCTCCAGCTGCATGTGTAGCTCATTAGCCGGGCCGCTACGATTCCTCGATGGACGATATTTGTTGAATGGAGTAGGAAAGGGGAGGAACGGCGGAGGAGCGTCACCGCAGAACAAGTCACTAATAAACGGGGGGAAGGGGCCGAGATCATCGCAGTGGAACAGATCGATGAGGTCAGAGTATGGGAAGGGAGGAGGAAAAGGGAGGCTCGTGGGAGGAGAAAACGATGGGTGGTTAAATGGGAGGTTCTGGCTTTGCTTGAGATCGGCCATTAATGAAAAGGAGGGCAGGAAGGAAGCGTTGATGAAGTCCGACATATTTCCCGCTGGGGTCCTGCTTTCTCTGGAACCCACTATAGATGGGTGGGATCGGCTTCCCATATTGGGGGCTCCACCCTCGTCTCCCCCTTCTCTCTGCATTAGTAATGGGCGGGCTTGGTTTTTTGGCATATCTTTCAGGGCGGCCTGGGGCAGACGTCTGCTGTGGAGGGGACCAGTTGGGTGGGTAGTTTGGTGGAGAGTTACAATACACCCCCTCCTTACTGGGAGACAGATGATTGAAGGCCTTCCTTCGATTTTCTTGGTAGGGTGGGCCATTTTGTTGCCCCTCTTTTTTGGCCAAGGGTAAACCAGAGAAATGTCCGGGATGATGAGTGGGTGATCCATCGGACATTGTGGAGCCTACAGGGGACGGTAACTGGCTGCTCGCTTGATTTTGATTTCTAGCTGTCTCCATTTCTAACCATTGCTGGCGAAACCCTTCACTTGGTGGGAGGGGCGGCTCTCGATAATTATAGTTGTCAACCTTAAGAAAGGTGCTGAAGTTGTCGGGAGCTCCACTGTAGAGCATCCTGTGTGCAAACTCTCTAGGATTGTAGTATGATGGTGCGTGGACGCTCAAAGGTGTGAAGTCACCGGCGGACCTTCCATACAGGTCTTTATCCCAGGAGTCCCTCATACCTGAACGGTACTTTGGACCCACTGGAGTCGGCTTCGTGACTCTTTCCTTTGTCTTGTCATTTCTGCACCAGGGTCTATGGACACCTGCATATTCCTGAGGTCCCTTGTGGGACTGAGCGTTAGCTGAGGGGTTCAGACAGTCCATGCACTGGTCAGTTCCCTCCATCGGCTGTAAAGAAGTACTCAGATCTAGTGATGGATTTTCGATGTAGAGATCCTTCAGGAAATCTTCCACTTGAGCACTACAGGCTTTTGGGCTGGAAATCCAAGTGTCCAGCAGGCCGAGGTCCTCAAACCCTCTGTGAAGAGACTCCATGTCCGGCAGCTTCCTCCCCGGCTCCTCATAGAGCGGAGGGCTGAGGACACTGGGAAGGTCTGGATGTCCTGGAGCCATACTGGGAGAAGACTCAGAAATGTGATGATGGTCGGCAGTGGCCCAGAGTGGAGGGAACAGTCTAGAGAGCGAATTCCTGAAAATCACAAGCACACTAGTGAGAAAGGAGGATAAAGATGTGACTGCACCTAAAGAACGTATGTAAGAAGTGCCGCATCAACCCAGCCCACACCCCCGTTAGCAGCGGCAACGTCCGACTCCCCCGTTAGCAGCGGCAACGTCCGACTCCCCCGTTAGCAGCGGCAACGTCCGACTCCCCCGTTAGCAGCGGCAACGTCCGACTTCCCCGTTAGCAGCGGCAACGTCCGACTCCCCCGTTATAAGCAATAAGGTCCGTCTCCCCGGTATAAGCAACAAGGTCCGTCTCCCCGGTATCAGCATCAAGGTCAGACTCCCCGTTAGCAGCAGCAACGTCCGACTCCCCCGTTAGCAGCAGCAACGTCTGACTCCCCCGTTATAAGCAACAAGGTCCGTCTACCCCGTATAAGCAACAAGGTCAGTCTCCCCCGGTATCAGCATCAAGTCAGAGTCCCCCGGTATCAGCAGCAACGTCCGACTCCCCGTTAGCAGCAGCAACGTCCGACTCCCCGTTAGCAGCAGCAACGTCCGACTCCCCCGTTAGCAGCAGCAACGTCCGACTCCCCCGTTAGCAGCAGCAACGTCCGACTCCCCCGTTATAAGCAACAAGGTCCGTCTCCCCCGGTAAAGCAACAAGGTCAGTCTCCCCCGGTATCAGCATCGTCAGACTCCCCCGGTATCAGCAGCAACGTCCGACTCCCCCGTTAGCAGCAGCAACGTCCGACTCCCCCGTTAGCAGCAGCAACGTCCGACTCCCCCGTTAGCAGCAGCAACGTCCGACTCCCCCTTAGCAGCAGCAACGTCCGACTCCCCGTTAGCAGCAGCAACGTCCGACTCCCCCGTTAGCAGCAGCAACGTCCGACTCCCCCGTTAGCAGCAGCAACGTCCGACTCCCCGTTAGCAGCAGCAACGTCCGACTCCCCCGCTATCAGCTGCGTCGCTTTGTGGTCGCTGGTGAGATGCCAAACAGTCAGATCTTCCCAACGACGCAGCAACGATCGGCGACCCGTAGCGACCTGTGTAACGATGTGTCTCTCTATTGTCTCAGTGCTGAGTCGCTAGCGAGATTGTTGGTAAAAGGTGTCAAACACACCGATGCATGCTACCCAGCGGGATCTCAACGACCAAAGAAAGGTCCAGGCATTTCCGACATGACCAGCGATCTCACAGCAGGGGCCTGATCGCTGGTGTCAAACATAGTGAGATCGCTGCTGAGGTCGCTGTTGCGTCACAAAACTTGTGACTCCTCAGCGATCTCACTTAGTGTGACGGGGGCTTCATTTAAAGATAATTGAGGCATCACCTCTAATGCCAGACTCCACTGATCTCCTGAAATCGACCCGACATCTTCCTCCCATTTTTGTCCAGTGAGAACCTAAGCTACAAATACTGATAGGATTGTTTGTCAACCCAAATTCCTGCTTCAATTGATCCAATGATTCTAATATACCATCAGGTAATATCTGCGGTAACAGATTCCGGAATCCATCCAGGTCCGGAATCCCTACAGTTTACAGAGCTCTACATATTTCTTATTGAACCACACTGGCGTCTATTCTTTACAGTTTTCTGTTCCCGTAAATGTTTACCGCCATCCCACACCTCATAGAGTAATGCTAGTGTCGGGCATATGGATTTCTTATCCACAATGTTATTTAGTTCCACCAGATGGACGGGGATTCCATGGTGTCCGGGAGGTAATCAGCTTCATAGCACTATTCCAGACGCTGAAGTGCTCCACTTGTGCTGCCACATAATATATCACCGCATTGTGGTCCGCCAGCCCACCAGACTCCGTGTCCCTAATATATCACCACATTGGTGTCCGCCAGCCCACCAGACTCCGTGTCTCTAATATATCACCGCATTGGGGTCTGCCAGCCCACCAGACTCCGTGTCCCTAATATATCACCGCATTGGGGTCGCCAGCCCACCAGACTCCGTGTCTCTATTATATCACCGCATTGGGGTCCGCCAGCCCACCAGACTCCGTGTCCCTAATATATCACCGCATTGGGGTCCGCCAGCCCACCAGACTCCGTGTCTCTATTATATCACCGCATTGGGGTCTGCCAGCCCACCAGACTCCGTGTCCCTAATATATCACCGCATTGGGGTCCGCCAGCCCACCAGACTCCGTGTCTCTATTATATCACCGCATTGGGGTCTGCCAGCCCACCAGACTCCGTGTCCCTAATATATCACCGCATTGGGGTCCGCCAGCCCACCAGACTCCGTGTCTCTATTATATCACCGCATTGGGGTCCGCCAGCCCACCAGACTCCGTGTCTCTAATATATCACAGCATTGGGGTGCACTCCGTCCGCATCTACTCCCCCTCCAACCTCCAGCTGGCTGTCATCTACCGCCCCCCAGAACTTGCCATCTCCACCTTTCTCGATCACTTCACCACCTGGCTGCTCCATTTCCTCTCTGTTGACATCCCCACTATCATTGTGGGTGACTTCAACATCCCCATTGATGCTTCCACCCCAGCGGTCTCTAAACTTTTATCGCTCACTGCCTCCTTTGGCCTCACTCAATGGTCCTCTGCGGCCACTCACAAAGATGGTCACACGCTCGACCTTATCTTCACCCGCCTCTGTTCCCTTACTAATCTCACTAACTCACCCCTTCCCCTGTCTGACCACAACCTACTGACGTTCTCTTCTCTCTCCTCTTCTAGTGCACAACCCCCACTCCACAAACTCACTCACCCTCGCAGAAATCTCAAACACCTCAATTTACCAATGCTCCTCCCTCTTACAGACATATCTTCACTTCATGACACAGATTTTGCTGCCACCTTTTATAACACTGCAATAACAGCAGCACTTGATTCGGCTGCCCCTCACACATAGCAAAACTTGTACAATCAACAGGCAGCCCTGACTGACCAGCCTCACCAAAGAACTGAGACGGGCTTCCAGGGTTGCTGAGCGGAGATGGAAAAAATCCCGCTCTGCCGAGCACCTAACCGCATACAAGCAGTCCCTCACCAGCTTCAAATCCACACTCACTGCTGCAAAGCAAACTTACTTCTCATCTCTCATATCCTCCCTGTCTCACAACCCTAAACAGCTCTTCAACACTTTCAATTCTCTACTCTGTCCCCCAGCACCTCCCCCTTCTCCTCTCATTTCTGCTGAAGACTTTGCCTCTTTCTTTAAGCAGAAGATCGATACGATCAGAGAAAGCTTTGGCCCACAGCCCCCATTGCCCCTCTTAGCTGCTCAACCCTCTTCCTCCAAAGCCAACTTCTCCACCATGACAGAAGATCAGCTTTCCACCCTCCTATCAAGATCACACCTCACCACTTGCACGCTTGACCCGCTGCCATCCCACCTCATCCCTAGCCTCGCCACCGTCTTCACCCCTACTCTAACACACCTCTTCAACCTCTCACTTACAAATGGTGTCTTCCCCTCATCCTTCAAACATGCCTCGATCACACCCATTCTCAAAAAGACCTCCCTTACCCATCCTCTGTGTCTAGCTATCCCCGATATCTCTTCTCCCTTATGCCTCAAAACTACTGGAACAGCATGTCCATCTTGAACTGTCCTCCTACCTCTCCTCCTGCTCCCTCTTTGACCGCTTACAATCAGGCTTCCGACTGCATCACTCAACTGAAACTGCCCTAACTAAAGTCACCAACGACCTACTAACCGCCAAGAGCAAGCGTCACTACTCTGTCCTCCTTCTCCTGGACCTGTCTTCTGCCTTCGACACTGTGGACCATTCCCTCCTGTTACAGATTCTCTCATCTCTTGGCATCACAGGCTTGGCCCTATCCTGGATCTCATCATATCTAACAAACCGAACTTTCAGTGTCTCCCTCTCCCACACCACCTCCTCACCTCGCCCCCTGTCTGTCGGTGTTCCCCAAGGCTCAGTTCTTGGACCCCTACTCTTCTCCATCTACACCCTCGGCCTGGGACAGCTCATAGAATCCCATGGTCTTCAGTATCATCTCTACGCCGACGACACGCAGATCTACCTATCTGGACCTGACCTCACCTCCTTACTGACCAAAATCCCACAATGTCTGTCTGCTATTTCTGCTTTCTTCTCTGCTTCGCTTTCTAAAACTTAACATGGACAAAACAGAATTTATCATCTTTCCCCCATCTCACTCTACCCCCCCACCAGACCTGTCCATTAACATCAATGGCTGCTCACTTTCCCCAGTCCGCACGCTCGGTGCCTCGGAGTGATCCTCGACACTGCCCTCTCTTTCAAGCCACATGTCCAAACCCTTGCCTCCTCCTGCCGTCTCAAACTCAAAAATATTTCCCGGATCCGTGCATTCCTTGACCATGAAAGTACAAAAACACTAGTGCATGCCCTCATCATCTCCCGCCTCGACTACTGCAACCTCCTACTCTCTGGCCTTCCCTCTAGCACTCTGGCACCACTCAATCCATCCTGCACTCTGCACGACTAATACACCTGTCTCCCCGCTATTCCCCAGCCTCTCCTCTCTGCCAAGCCCTTCATTGGCTTCCTATCGTTCAGAGGCTCCAGTTCAAAACCCTAACCATGACCTACAAAGCCATCCACAATCTGTCTCCTCCATACATCTGTGACATGGTCTCCCGGTACATACCCACACGCAACCTTCGATCCTCTCAAGATCTCCTCCTCTACTCCCCTCTTATCTCTTCTTCCCACAACCGCATACAAAGCTTCTCCCGTGCCTCTCCCATACTCTGGAACTCTCTACCCCAACACATCAGACTCGCGCCTACCATGGAAACCTTCAAAAAGAACCTGAAGACCCACCTCTTCCGACAAGCCTACAACCTGCAGTGATCATCAGTCTACTGAACCACCGCACGATCAGCTCTTCCCTCTCCTAGTGTATCCTCACCCATCCCTGTAGACTGTGAGCCCTTGCGGGCAGGGTCCTCTCTCCTTCTGTACTTGTGTGTGCCTTGTATTGCTCATGTTTACTGTACTTGTCTATACTTGCCCCTCTTCACATGTAAAGCGCCATGGAATAAATGGCGCTATAAAAATCTATAATAATAATAATAATAATTGGGGTCCGCCAGCCCACCAGACTCCGTGTCCCTAATATATCACCGCATTGGGGTCCGCCAGCCCACCAGACTCCGTGTCTCTATTATATCACCGCATTGGGGTCCGCCAGCCCACCAGACTCCGTGTCTCTAATATATCACCGCATTGGGGTCCGCCAGCCCACCAGACTCCGTGTCCCTAATATATCACCGCATTGGGGTCTGCCAGCCCACCAGACTCCGTGTCCCTAATATATCACCGCATTGGGGTCTGCCAGCCCACCAGACTCCGTGTCCCTAATATATCACCGCATTGGGGTCCGCCAGCCCACCAGACTCCGTGTCTCTATTATATCACCGCATTGGGGTCCGCCAGCCCACCAGACTCCGTGTCTCTAATATATCACCGCATTGGGGTCCGCCAGCCCACCAGACTCCGTGTCCCTAATATATCACCGCATTGGGGTCTGCCAGCCCACCAGACTCCGTGTGCCCTAATATATCTCCACATTGGGGTCCGCCAGCCCACCAGACTCCGTGTCCCTAATATATCACCGCATTGGGGTCTGCCAGACCACCAGACTCCGTGTCCCTAATATATCACCGCATTGGGGTCTGCCAGCCCACCAGACTCCGTGTCTCTAATATATGACCGCATTGGGGTCTGCCAGCCCACCAGACTCCGTGTCTCTAATATATCACCGCATTGGGGTCCGCCAGCCCACCAGACTCCGTGTCCCTAATATATCACCGCATTGGGGTCCGCCAGCCCACCAGACTCCGTGTCTCTAATATATGACCGCATTGGGGTCTGCCAGCCCACCAGACTCCGTGTCTCTAATATATGACCGCATTGGGGTCTGCCAGCCCACCAGACTCCGTGTCCCTAATATATGACCGCATTGGGGTCTGCCAGTCCACCAGACTCCGTGTCTCTAATATATCACGGCATTGGGGTCCGCCAGCCCACCAGACTCCGTGTCCCTAATATATCACTGCATTGGGGTCTGCCAGCCCACCAGACTCCGTGTCCCTAATATATCACCGCATTGGGGTCCGCCAGCCCACCAGACTCCGTGTCTCTAATATATGACGCCATTGGGGTCTGCCAGCCCACCAGACTCGGTGTCTCTAATGTATGACCGCATTGGGGTCTGCCAGCCCACCAGACTCCGTGTCCCTAATATATGACCGCATTGGGGTCTGCCAGTCCACCAGACTCCGTGTCTCTAATATATCACGGCATTGGGGTCCGCCAGCCCACCAGACTCCGTGTCCCTAATATATCACTGCATTGGGGTCTGCCAGCCAACCAGACTCCGTGTCCCTAATATATCTCCACATTGGGGTCCGCCAGCCCACCAGACTCCGTGTCTCTAATATATGACCGCATTGGGGTCTGCCAGCCCACCAGACTCCGTGTCCCTAATATATCTCCACATTGGGGTCCGCCAGCCCACCAGACTCCGTGTCTCTAATTTATCACCGCATTGGGGTCTGCCAGACCACCAGACTCCGTGTCTCTAATATATCACGGCATTGGGGTCCGCCAGCCCACCAGTGCTCTTAGGAACTTTGAGTAGAGATGAGCGACTTTGCCTTTTTTAGGGTTGAGTCGGGTTTCGTGAAACCCGACTTTCTCAAAAGTTGAGTCGAACGAAGTCGGCCGACTAACGGAAAAGGTCGGGTTGGAGACGAAAATCCGACCCCAATGCAAGTCAATGGGGAATAAAAGTCGGCAGTGAGTGGGGGACAGTAAACACCTACAGTGCCCATTTCACTGCCAACTACATCAATTTTTATTACTTAAGCTTGTCAACCTTAATTTACTTTATAATAATAGTAACGCATTGAAAACTGGGGGTTATTTGGCTAAAGTTGTGGGGGGGGGGCAGGGCTGGCTCCAGGTTTTTATGGGCGCCAGGAGAAAGTCTCAGTGGGCCCCTTTAACACAGACCACAATTCATGATGCTCCGATACAGCAGAGAAATATAGGTATAATACAATGCCAAATACTTCACTTCTTACATTACAAGAGTGATATCTATTGTAAATTCTACAATTGCTCAAAAAATGGACAGTATATTCCTCCATACAGTATTATGGGCACCACATAGTGCGCCATACAGAATAATGAGCCCCATATATTGCTCCATACAGAATGAGCCCCATATATTGCTCCATACAGAATAATGAGCCCCATATATTGCTCCATACAGAATAATGAGCCCCATATATTGCTCCATACAGAATAATGAGCCCCATATATTCCTCCATACAGTATAATGAGCTTCATATATTGCTCCATACAGAAAAATGAGCCCCATATATTGCTCCATACAGAATAATGAACCCCATATAATGCTCCATACAGAATAATGAGCCCCATATATTGCTCATACAGAATAATGAGCCCCATATACTGCTCCATACAGAATAATGAGCCCCATATATTGCTCCATACAGAATAATGAGCCCCATATAATGCTCCATACAGAATAATGAGCCCCATATATTGCTCTATACAGAATAATGAGCCCCATATATTGCTCCATACAGAATAATGAGTCCCATATATTGCTCTATACAGAATAATGAGCCCCATATATTGCTCCATACAGAACAATGAGCCCCATATAATGCTCCATACAGAATAGGCCCCAAATGTGCTCCATATATAAAGGGCCCTATATGATGCCCCATAAATAATGAATCCCATATGATGCTCTAGTATATGATGAGCCCCATATATGATGCTCCAGTGTATGATGAACCCCACATAATGCTCCAAATATAATGGTCCCCATATATGTTCCATATATAATGTGCCCCATATGATGCTCCAGTATATGATGTGCCCCATGGATGATGCTCCAGTATATGATGTGCCCCATGGATGATGCTCCAGTGTATGATGGGCCCCATATATAATTCTCCAGTGTATAATGCTCCCCATATATTGCTCCAAACATTAAAAAAAATGAAATACCTCTCCTCGCTGGGCACTGCTCTACTCTGGACTCCTCAGCGTCGCCATCTTCCAGCTCTCTGCACTGTGACTGTTCAGGCAGAGGATGCACAGATGTGACATCATCGCGCTCTCTGACCTGAATGTCACTGTCAGGAAACGCGGAAGACGTCACAGCGGTGGAGCAGGGAGAGGTAAATATTGCAAGTGCTGGGGCCCTGAGCAAGCAGGGGGGGCCACTCGTGGGCGCCGGCTCTGGCACAGGGCCCCCCATAGTACGCCGGTGTCTGATGGCGAGTGGGCCCCCCCACCTGCTCAGGGCCCCGGCACTTGCCCGGGTGCGCCAGGTGCTGACGCCGGCCCTGGGGGGGTACAGCCCAGTTAGGGAGGTGGAAAAACTGGCATATGTTGAGGTGTAGGCTGGACATTCAGCAGCTGCAAATGGAGGAATTGGAGCCCCTCACCACTTGCACACTTGACCCGCTCCAGTCCCACCTCATCCCTAACCTCGGCAGTCTTCATCCCTACCCTAACACACCTCTTCAACCTCTCACTTACAAATGGTGTGTTCCCCTCATCCTTCAAACATGCCTCGATCACACCCATTCTCAAAAAGCCCTCCCTCGACCCATCCTCTGTGACTAGCTATCGCCCGATATCTCTTCTCCCTTATGCCTCAAAACTACTGGAACAGCATGTCCATCTTGAACTGTCCTCCCACCTCTCCTCCTGCTCCCTCTTTGACCGCTTACAATTGGGCTTCCGACTGCATCACTCAACTGAAACTGGCCTAACTAAAGTCACCAATATTCAAAAAGGGGGCAAAAACTGAACCTGGAAATTATAGGCCAGTGAGCTTAACATCTACTGTGGGTAAAATCCTGGAGGGTTTTTTAAGTGATACTATATTGGAGTATCTGAGGCTGAATAACCTCATGACACAGTCTCAGCATGGGTTTACGAGGGACCGTTCTTGTCAGACTAATCTGATAAGCTTTTATGAAGGGATAAGTTCAGGACTGGACCAAGGGAATGCAGTGGACGTGGTGTTCATGGACTTCTCAAAAGCTTTTGATACAGTGCCACACAAAAGGTTGATACATAAAATGAGAACAATGGGGATAGGGGAAAATATGTGTAAGTGGGTTAAGAACTGGCTCATGGATATTCTACAATAGCTCAAAAAACAGACAGTATAGTCCTCCATACAGTATTATGGCCACCACATAGTGCGCCATACAGAATAATGAGCCCCATATATTGCTCCATACAGAATAATGAGCCCCATATACTGCTCCATACAGAATAATGAGCCCCATATACTGCTCCATACAGAATAATGAGCCCCATATATTGCTCCATACAGAATAATAAGCCACCCATAAATTGCTCCATACAGAATAATAAGCCCATATATTGCTCCATACAGAATAATGAGCCTCATATATTGCTCCATACAGAATAATGAGCCCCATATATTTGCTCCATACAGAATAATAAGCCCCATATATTGCTCCATACAGAATAATGAGCCCCATATATTGCTCCATACAGAATAATGAGCCCCATATAATGCTCCATACAGAAAAATGAGCCCATATTATAATATGCTCTATTATACAGAATAATGAGCCCCATATATTGCTCCATACAGAATAATGAGCCCCATATAATGCTCCATACAGAATAATGAGCCCCATATATTGCTCATACAGAATAATGAGCCCCATATATTGCTCATACAGAATAATGAGCCCCATATATGCTCCATACAGAATAATGAGCCCCATATATTGCTCCATACAGAATAATGAGCCCCATATAATGCTCCATACAGAATAATGAGCCCCATATATGGCTCTATACAGAATAATGGAATCGGCGGTCTGCATGGGAACAATCGGATCCTTCCTGCACAACTACTTCTGAAACAACTCTCTTCATCTGTTGGCCCTCACGGAAACCTGGATTCAGGATTCTGACACGGTCTCCCCTGCTGCCATTTCCTATGGTGGCTTACAGTTCTCCCATTCCCCGAGACCCACAAACAGACATGGTGGTGGAGTTGGCATACTCATGTCCCCACAATGCACTTTCCAGGTCATCCCCCCAATTCCATCACTCTCATTCCCTTCTTTTGAGATCCACACCATCAGGCTCTTCCATCCCCTCTCCCTCAGAGTAGCGGTCATATATCGGCCCCCAGGCTCGCCCACCCAGTTCCTTGACCACTTCTCTGCCTGGCTGCCGCACTTCATGTCCTCAGAACTACCAACCCTTATCCTTGGAGACTTCAACATCCCATTAACAGCCCCACTTCCACATCTGCATCTCAGCTTCTATCACTAACCACTTCTCTAGGCCTCTCACAGCTTTCAACCTCTGAGACACACAAGGATGGTAACACCCTTGACCTGGTCTTTGTCCGCCTCTGTTCAATCTCCCACCTAAATAACTCACCGCTTCCACTCTCTGACCACAACATTCTCCCCTTCATCCTCACAAATCCTCGACCACCCCAGCACACTCCTACCTACCACACATTCAGAAACCTACAAGCCATTAACCCTCAGACACTTTCAGACTCCCTACACTCATCGCTGTCCCCAATCTCCTCTTTTTCCTGTCCTGATCTGGCTGTTCATCACTACAATGACACTCTTAGAAGCACCCTTGACCAAGTAGCACCGCTCACCCTCAGAACTTCCAAACACACAGTAAAACAGCCCTGGCTCACATTGCAAACTCAACTTCTTCAGCAATGCTCTAGGAGTGCTGAACGCCTCTAGAGAAAAACCCGCACACCAGAAGACTTCATCCACTTTAAATTCATGTTAAGAACTTATAATGCTGCCCTTCACCTCGCCAAACAGACCTACTTCACCACCCTGATCTCCTCACTAGCCAACAACCCCAAGAAACTTTTTGACACTTTTCACTCCCTCCTTAGGCCAAAAGCACAAGCCCCTATCACAGACATTTGTGCTGACGACCTGGCCTCCCACTTTATAGAAAAAATAGATACTATCCGTCAGGAAATCTGCTCTCAACCACCAAGTGCTGTTACTCCCATCCCTCCCTGCATTTCCCCTGGCTCAATTTCCACATTTGATCCCATCACAGAAGAAGAAGTCTCCAGACTCCTCTCTTCCTCTCGTCCGACTACATGCACTACCGACCCCGTTCCCTCACATCTCCTCCAGTCTCTCTCTCCAGTCGTCACAACTCACCTAACTACAATCTTCAATCTCTCACTCTCCTCTGGCATTTTCCCATCTTCCTTCAAACACTCCATCATTACTCCATTACTAAAGAAACCCGCTCTCGACCCTTCCTGCACAAACAACTACAGACCGGTCTCCAATCTCCCCTTCATCTCTAAACTTTTGGAGCGCCTAGTCTACTCCCGCCTTACCCGTTACCTCTCCACTCACTCCCTCCTAGACCCTTCACAGTCCGGCTTCCGCCCCCTACATTCGACTGAAACTGCACTCATCAAAGTGACCAATGACCTTCTGACAGCAAAACGTAACGGTGACCACTCTCTGCTCATTCTTCTCGACCTTTCTGCAGCTTTCGACACTGTTGACCACCGTCTCCTACTGTCTAGGCTCCAGTCACTAGGTATTAAGGACACTGCTCTCTCCTGGTTCTCCTCCTATCTTTCTGACCGCTCCTTCAGTGTTTCGTTCTCTGGCTCCACGTCATCTCCTCTTCCTCTCACTGTCTGTGTACCCCAGGACTCAGTCCTTGGCCCCCTTCTCTTCTCTCTCTACACGGCCCCAATTGGACAGACCATCAGCAGATTTGGCTTTCAGTACCATCTTTATGCTGATGACACACAACTATACACGTCATCCACCGACCTTACCCCCGCTGTTCTACAGAACGCCAGTGACTGTCCGCAGTCTCCAACATCATGTCCGCTCTCTATCTGAAACTTAACCTCTCCAAAACTGAACTTCTTCTGCTCCCGCCGTCTACTAACCTCCCTAAATCTGACATTTCCCTCTCCGTGGGTGGCACCATAATAACACCCCGGCAGCAGGCTCGCTGTCTGGGTGTTATGTTTGACACCAATCTCTCCTTCACCTCCCATATACAATCTCTTGTGTTGTGTTTCGGTAGCTGAGGAGGACAGGAACAACAGCAGGGCAGCCGAACACCTGAGATGTTGGTAACTGATGGGTTGCAGATTCCTAAACTAACGACACAACTAGAGGTAGCCGTGGAGCGCCCCTACGTTGATCCTAGACGCCTCGTCACAGCCTGAGAGATAACTACACCTAAAGGCAGAAAGATGAAAGCTATCTGCCCCGGAGCAGATCCCAAAGAAAATAGGAAGCCCCCAAACATATAATGGCGGTTAGACAAGATGAAAATACAAACATAGGCAGAAAATAGATTGAGCAAACGCTGGGGCCACAAGCTGACTAAATAGGATAGGACAGGAGAGATTACTTTCTGCAACCCAGAAAACCCTACAAAAATCCAACAATTCTGATTACAAAAATACTGAGATCACACGATCTCGCCTCCCACTAAATCAGATCTCAGTGTGAACAAAAACCAAGCCGCAGCCGCTGAAAAAACAGGAAAAAGAAAACGAGCAAATAACAGTGGCTGCAGATAAACTGTGAGGAGCTCAGGCCCCAGGAGGGGACCTGGCTGACCTCCACAAAAGTGCAGAAAACAATGCAAAAAGCAAGCACAAAAGAAAAGCAAAAAATATCTTATCTGAAAGCAGGAGATGCAGGCAAGACTCCAGCAAACTTCCAAATGAACCAGGAACCTCAATTGAGACAAGAACAATTGCTCACCGGCAACCATCATGGGAGGGAACCTCCCTTATATCAGACCAGTCCGTGATTCCAGATTGCCACTCCTCGATGAAAGGTTCAGTACTGTCTGTAACCACCAGAGGGAGCCTCTGCTCAGAAACCATCTCTAGCACATTCATAACACCTCTTGCCGCCTACACCTAAAGAACATCTCTAGAATCCGCCCTTTTCTCACCATGGAAACAACAAAAACCCTCACTGTAGCATTGATCCACTCCCGCCTGGACTACTGCAACATTCTATTACTTGGCCTTCCCATTACTCGACTATCCCCTCTCCAGTCCATCCTTAATGCAGCAGCCAGGGTCATCCATCTGGCTAATCGGTACTCGGACGCGTCCGCTCTTCGCCAGTCCTTACACTGGCTGCCCATTCATTATAGGATCCAATTCAAAGTACTTGTTCTCACCCACAAAGCTCTCCACAGTGCGGCCCCCCTACATCTCCTCTCTCATTTCTACCTATCACCTGCCCGTCCTCTCAACAGTGCAGCGCCCCCTACATCTCCTCCCTCATTTCTATCTATCGGCCTAACCGACTGCTGCGCTCTGCAAACGACTTTCGACTAACCTCTGCACTAATCCGTACCTCCCACTCCCGACTCCAAGACTTCTCCTGCGCTGCGCCAATCCTCTGGAATGCTCTACCCCAAGAAATTAGGACTTTCCACAATTTGCATGGTTTCAGGCGCACCCTCAAAACACATCTGTTCAGAGCGGCCTATCACATTCACTAATCAAAGTCATTCTATGTGTAAGTGTGTGTGTGTAGCCCATTCACTATCTCCATCCATCCCTCACTCCCTCAAGATGGCTGGACCATCATTGTAAATGCACCATTGTATATACACACCTGTACTTTGTATCTCCCCCACCTCATTGTAGATTGTAAGCTCTCACGAGCAGGGGCGGCTTATATTGCTTTAATTACTGTATTGTTAACGTTGTTACTTATGACTTGTGTTCTGAAACTGTTAAACTGTAAAGCGCTGCGGAATATGATGGCGCTATATAAATAAAGATTATTATATACGGTACTGTATCAGAAGCGTACAGCTGTATACGGTATAGGGGAAAATTTAAATCTCCGTATATATTTCCGGAGTCACACACAGATAGTCAGCATGTATTTGTCCGTGATACCAGACGGTACACGGTAGTGTGTGAGGAGCGTACAGCTCTATATGGTGTGGGAAAAATGAAAGCTCGGTAACTGTGCAGAAAAAAAGAATAAAAGTATTAGTGCTGTGTAAAAAGCAGTCTGCGCAGCAGTGTACACACAGCAATACAGCTATCAGGCAACCTAATAACCAGCGCTGCTGCACACAAGAAAATCCTCCCGTCACTGCACAGTAACTGTACAGCACAATTGCTATCAGCACAAGCACAGAAGAACTTCTCTTTCCAGCCCTAACTCTCTCCCTACTGTTAAGATCGGCAGAAGTAAAATGGAGGTCGGCGGTCAGGGCTTTTATAGACACTATGACGCCCCCCAAAGCAAGCCAATCACTGCAATGCCCTTCTCTAAGATGGTGGTGGACGCTGCACATGTCATCTCATTGCCCACAGTGTACGTCCTTGCTCATTGGCTGAAAAAAGGCGCCTGCAAGCATTATGGGAAAACCGACTTTGGCGCTCGGGTCAACGACCGCATGGCTGACTGCACGACATGGTCGTGTTTCGGCCAACGAAACCCGACTTTGGCGAAAGTCGGCGACTTTTGAATCTGACCGACCTGTTTCGCTTAACTCTAACTTTGAGTACTGCAGAAATTCTTCTGTAACCTTGGTCAGATCTGTGCCTTGCCACAATTCTGTCTCCGAGCACCTTCGCCAGTTCCTTTGACCTCATGATCCTCATTTGGTGTGACATGCACTGTGAGCTGTGAGGTCTTATATAGACAGGTGTGCGCCTTTACAAATCAAGTCATATCAGTGTAATTACACACAGCTGGACTCCAATGAAGGAGTAGAACCATCTCAAGGAGGATCACAAGGAAATGGACAGCATGTGACGTAAATATGAGTGTCTGAGCAAAGGGTCTGAAGACTTATGACCATGTGATATTTCAGCTTTTCTTTTTTAATAAATTTGCAAAAATTTCTACATTTCTGTTTTTTCAGTAAAGATGGGGCAGAGTGCATATTAATGAGAAAAAATGAACTTTTTTGAATTTACCAAATGGCTGCAATGAAACAAAGAGTGAAAAATTTAAAGAGGTCTGAATACTTTCCGCACCCACTGTAAATGGGATTAATCTATGTATCAATACACTAACCCCTCTAGCATGGGAAGAGTATGAGTGGAAGGAACAATCTACCCAATCTTTATTAATACTTTGTGTGGTTCCAGGAGTCATACGGGTTTCTAGTAGACAGATAAGAGCTGGTTGGTGTTGATGCAGCCATGGACGTGTTGTGCACCTCTTAGATCTCCCAAACACTCAAGGGTAGAATATTTACAAGCTCAGCCATATGGAGACAGGACAAGAGAATGACGACACCGGAGCACACCACCGACACCGGAGCACACACCGACACACGCGAGCACACTGACACCGGAGCACACTGACACCGGAGCACACTGACACCGGAGCACACTGACACCGGAGCACACTGACACAGTGGCATCAGGACAGTCGCACCAGGACAGCCCATCAGCACAGCGGCATCAGGACAGTGGCATCAGGACAGTCGCACCAGGACAGCCGCATCAGCACAGTGGCATCAGGACAGTGGCATCAGGACAGTCGCACCAGGACAGTGACATCAGCACAGTGGCATCAGGACAGTCGCACCAGGACAGCCGCATCAGCACAGTGGCATAAGGACAGTGGCATCAGGACAGTCGCACCAGGACAGCTGCATCAGCACAGTGGCATCAGGACAGTGGCATCAGGACAGCGGCACCAGGACAGCCGCATCAGCACAGTGGCACCAGGACAGTGGCACCAGGACAGCTGCACCAGGACAGTCGCACCAGGACAGTCGCATCAGGACAGTCGCATCAGGACAGTGGCATCAGGACAGTCGCACCAGGACAGCTGCATCAGCACAGTCGCATCAGGACAGTCGCACCAGGACAGCTGCACCAGGACAGTCGCATCAGCACAGCCGCATCAGCAGAGTCGCATCAGGACAGTGGCATCAGGACAGTGGCATCAGGACAGTCGCACCAGCACAGTGGCACCAGGACAGTGGCATCAGGACAGTCGCACCAGCACAGTGGCACCAGACAGTCGCATCAGGACAACCGCATCAGGACAGGCGAACCAGCACAGTTGCACCAGGACAGTCGCACCAGGATAGCCGCACCAGGACAGTTGCATCAGCACAGTCGCACCAGGACAGTCGCACCAGGATAGCCGCATCAGCACAGTCGCACCAGGCCTGTCGCACCAGGATAGCCGCACCAGGACAGCCGCACCAGGACAGTCGCATCAGCACAGTCGCACCAGGACAGTCGCACCAGGATAGCCGCACCAGGACAGTCGTATCAGGACAGCCGCACCAGGACAGCCGCACCAGGACAGCCGCACCAGGACAGGCGCATTAGCACAGTCGCATCAGGACAGGCGCACCAGGACAGGCGCATCAGCACAGTCGCATCATCACAGTCGCATCAGGACAGCCGCTGCTCTCCGCAGCATTGTGTCAGCACAGAGGCTCTTGGTGGCCCCCTGGTGGTGGATTTCTGGACGGCACCCTAGGAGCTCCTCACCTCTTTCCGCACACAGCCCTGAGCCAGGACTCCATGAAATCTTTTGCCCTCAGACCTTTCTGGACTCCTATAATGGGTAAACTATTTCTATGGAGTCTATTTCCCAGTCATGCGTTTTACTGAGCAGAGCACCCAGGGTTTGTTTCTCCACTGTCATGTCCTGCCGCATCGCTGATCCTCAATATCAGGGATTCTTCCTTCTGATTCTTCCTTGGATGTCTCTCCTCATAGAGGACAGATCTTCCCTCACAGATCCCATAATACTGGTAATAGTGGCCAAGTGACGGCAGACAGCACATCCCTTGGTGGCTCCTGGCCGGTCACAGACCCTGCCTGGTTTATGTCCTTCACTGTGTGCCCAAGATGGCGGCTGCTGGATGTTACGGAGCCTCACCACCTCCAGGAGATACCAGCTCTCCAGCTCCTCTTGTTCCTCCCCTGACTGATCTTTATTAGTCATCCACAGCGGCCGGTGTCACCATGTTGGACGCCCAGTCATCCTCTTCAGGAATTCCTCCTCATAGAGGACAGATCTTCCCTCACAGATCCCATAATACTGGTAATAGTGGCCAAGTGACGGCAGACAGCACATCCCCTTGGTGGCTCCCTGGCCGGTCACAGACCCTGCCTGGTTTATGTCTCTTCACTGTGTGCCCAAGATGGCGGCTGCTGGATGTTACGGAGCCTCACCACCTCCAGGAGATACCAGCTCTCCAGCTCCTCTTGTTCCTCCCCTGACTGATCTTTATTAGTCATCCACAGCGGCCGGTGTCACCATGTTGGACGCCCAGTCATCCTCTTCAGGAATTCCCGGACTCGGTTCCTCACTGACACTGCAGTGTTACGAGGTGCGGACGGTGCCGGCTAGGATATCAGGGTTATGAAGGGGAGCTCTCCCGTGTGTCGGCCACGTCCCCTCTGCTCGTTACTCACCAGTCTGTAACTCCATCCCGGCCATTATCCTCCTCCGAAAATCGTGACTCCAACCCGATCACTCTGGAACGCTGCTCCTCTGAGAAAGCCACAGGGGAACTGTGCGAACAAAGCAAGGGTTAAAGTCATCAGATGAAGACACAGGAAAAAACATTCATAGGCCCCGAGGACCCTGAGGTATTACATCTACTCCACAAGGTCCCCCATACAGTGATACATGACCCCACCCCATACAGTGATATACGATCCCTCCCCATACAGTGATACATGACCCCTTCCCCCCATACAGTGATATACGATCCCTCCCCATACAGTGATACATGACCCCGTCCCCCCATACAGTGATATACGATCCCTACCCATACAGTGATACATGACCCCGTCCACCCCACAGAGTAAAATACGACCCCGTCCCCCCAGAGTGATATACAACCCCTCCTCCATACAGTGATACATGACCCCGTCCCCCCATACAGTGATACATGACCCCGTCCCCCCATACAGTGATACATGACCCCACCCCATACAGTGATATCCCTCCCCATACAGTGATACATGACCCCTTCCCCCCATACAGTGATATACGATCCCTCCCCATACAGTGATACATGACCCCGTCCCCCCATACAGTGATATACGATCCCTACCCATACAGTGATACATGACCCCGTCCACCCCACAGAGTAAAATACGACCCCGTCCCACCAGAGTGATATACAACCCCTCCTCCATACAGTGATACATGACCCCGTCCCCCCATACAGTGATATACGATCCCTCCCCATACAGTGATACATGACCCCGTCCACCCCACAGAGTAAAATACGACCCCGTCCCCCAGAGTGATATACAACCCCTCCTCCATACAGTGATACATGACCCCGTCCCCCCATACAGTGATATACAATCCCTCCCCATACAGTGATACATGACCCCGTCCCTCCATACAGTGATATACGATCCCTCCCCATACAGTGATACATGACCCCGTCCCCCATACAGTGATATACGATCCCTCCCATACAGTGATACATGACCCCGTCCCCCATACAGTGATATACGATCCCTCCCAATACAGTGATACATGACCCCGTCCCCCCATACAGTGATATACGACCCCTCCCCCCATACAGTGGTACATGACCCCGTCCACCCCACAGAGTAAAATACGACCCCGTCCCCCCAGAGTGATATACAACCCCTCCTCCATACAGTGATACATGACCCCGTTCCCCCAGTAATATACGATCCCTCCCCAGTGATACATGACCCCTTCCCCCCATACAGTGATATACGATCCCTCCCCATACAGTGATATACGATCCCTCCCCATACAGTGATACATGACCCCATACAGTGATATACGATCCCTCCCCATACAGTGATACATGACCCCATACAGTGATACATGACCCCTTCCCCCATACAGTGATATACGATCCCTCCCATACAGTGATATACAACCCCTCCTCCATACAGTGATACATGACCCCATCCCCCATACAGTGATATACGATCCCTCCCCATACAGTGATACATGACCCCTTCCCCCATACAGTGATATACGATCCCTCCCCAGTGATACATGACCCCATCCCCCATACAGTGATACATGACCCCGTCCCCCCATACAGTGATATACGACCCCTCCCCCCATACAGTGGTACATGACCCCGTCCACCCCACAGAGTAAAATACGACCCCGTCCCCCAGAGTGATATACAACCCCTCCTCCATACAGTGATACATGACCCCGTTCCCCCAGTAATATACGATCCCTCCCCAGTGATACATGACCCCTTCCCCCCATACAGTGATATACGATCCCTCCCCATACAGTGATATACGATCCCTCCCCATACAGTGATACATGACCCATACAGTGATATACGATCCTCCCCATACAGTGATACATGACCCCTTCCCCCATACAGTGATATACAACCCCTCCTCCATACAGTGATACATGACCCCATACAGTGATATACGATCCCTCCCCATACAGTGATACATGACCCCTTCCCCCATACAGTGATATACGATCCCTCCCCAGTAGGGTTGAGCATTCCGATACTTCCGATACCTGAAATCCAATGTAAGTCTATGGGAACAAAATATCGGAAGTATCGGAAGTATTTACTTCCGATATTTTGTTCCCATAGACTTACATTGGATTTCAGGTATCGGAAGTATCGAATGCTCAACCCTACTCCCCAGTGATACATGACCCCATCCCCCATACAGTGATATACGATCCCTCCCCATACAGTGATACATGACCCCATCCCCCATACAGTGATATACGATCCCTCCCCATACAGTGAAAAATGACCCCGTCCCCCCATACAGTGATATACGATCCCTCCCCATACAGTGATACATGACCCCTTCCCCCCATACAGTGATATACGATCCCTCCCCATACAGTGATACATGACCCCGTCCCCCCATACAGTGATATACGATCCCTCCCCATACAGTGATACATGACCCCGTCCCCCCAGTGATATACGATCCCTCCCCATACAGTGATACATGACCCCTTCCCCCCATACAGTGATATACGATCCCTCCCCATACAGTGATACATGACCCCATCCCCCATACAGTGATATACGATCCCTCCCCATACAGTGATACATGACCCCATCCCCCATACAGTGATATACGATCCCTCCCCATACAGTGATATACAACCCCTCCTCCATACAGTGATACATGACCCCATCCCCCATACAGTGATATACGATCCCTCCCCATACAGTGATACATGACCCCTTCCCCCATACAGTGATACATGACCCCGTCCCCCAATAGAGTAAAATACGACCCCGTCCCCCATAGAGTGATATAACGACCCCGTCTTCCCCCGCGGTACCTTTCGTCCTGATGGCCCCGGGTGGTGGGGGCCCTGGCATCATCCACACATACAGACCAGCTACTGTATAACTTGGACTGGGGAACTGTCACAGTTGCACTGGGAATCTCAGTCATGAATTGGGTGAGCAGAGGCGCGTCCATCCTCCGAATTATGAGCTCCATCTGCAGATAGAGAAGCGAGAAGTGTAAAGTATGGTGGACACTCAGAAAGCTACCATGTATCACAACTCCCAGGAACAGTACAGAATCTATCAGAGATAGTGGCAGAAACAAGCAATCTCCCACCCTGTGCCCCCAATCATCACAGAACCCCCTGCAGCTGTGACACAGGCAGCGACAACGACACGGGGTACAATGACAACATGGGGAGCAACAACGACACGGGCAGCAACAACGACACAGGCAGCGACAACGACACTAACACAGGCAGCGACACTGACAGCGACAACGACACGGGGAACAATGACAACATGGGGAGCAACAACGACACGGGCAGCGACAACGACACGGGGAACGATGACAACATGGGAGCAACAACGACACGGGCAGCGACAACGACACGGGGAACGATGACAACATGGGGAGCAACAACGACACGGGCAGCGACAACGACACGGGCAGCGACAACGACACGGGGAACGATGACAACATGACAACATGGGGAGCAACAACGACACGGGCAGCGACAACAACACAGGCAGCGACAACGATACGGGGTACAATGACAACATGGGGACCAACGACACGGGCAGCGACAACGACACTAACACAGGCAGCGACACTGACAGGGGCAACGACACGGGCAGCGACAACGACACGGGGAACGATGACAACATGGAGAGCAACAACGACACGGGCAGCGACAACGACACTAACACAGGCAGCGACACTGACAGCGGCAACGACACGGGCAGCGACAACGACACGGGGAACGATGACAACATGGAGAGCAACAACGATAAGGGCAGCGACAACGACACTAAGGCCGGCGTTACACTGGCGACAGAATCGGACGACTGCAATGCGATGAAAAATCGCATTGCAGTCGGACCTATGTTAATCTATGGAGCAGCTCCCAGTATCAGATTTTTTGTGGTCCGTTTTAAACGTCCGTGTGCAATCGCAGCATGCTGCCACTGTCACCGATTGTCGGTCGACAATCGCCAATGCAAGTCTATGGGAGCGATGAAAAATCAGATTACAAACGGACCGCACGTGTGACTTGTGATGAAATCGCATCGGTGTCCTTTAGAAAAGCCGGCAATTCATCCCCGGCTATACTGTAAAATCACACTGACAGCTTTAATAAAGAATCGAATCAATACATATACACACATAGAATACATATATATATATATATATGTCATTGTGACATGTATATATATATATATATATATATATATATATTTTATAGTTTCTACACTTCTACATACTGTATTAGCCGCTCATTCAATTGCCGGCTTCTGTGAAATCACAGAAGCCGACATGAAATGATACATTGTTTCCACACAGTTAACCATGTAATTTCCTGTATTTTGATATATGGTATTAAGTTAATATTACATAAGTATATGTGTGCAAAATTTCAGACATGTAGGGGTTAATTAAAAGTGTCAATTCGTTGTTAAAAATTAATTTTTTTTTACAACGAATTTACACCTTTAATAAATCCCTACATGTCTGAAATTTTGCACACATATACTTATGTAATATTAACTTAATACCATATATCAAAATACAGGAAATTACATGGTTAACTGTGTGGAAACAATGTATCATTTCATGTCGGCTTCTGTGATTTCACAGAAGCCGGCAATTGAATGAGCGGCTAATACAGTATGTAGAAGTCTAGGAACTATAAATATATGTATATATATATATATATATATATATATATGTGTCACAATGACATGTATATATATATATATATATATATATATATATGTGCTCTATGTGTATATATCTATTCTTTTTTTTGTGATTGAAATACTATTCTTTTGGATCCATTATATGTCAGTTTTGCAAGCCTGCGAGAAAATCTCGCAAGTCGGATGAAAATCGGATGTTACAAGGTACACACACATGCGATTAAATCGCATCTTTGAAGGAAAATCGGATGCCAGAAGGATGTGTGATGTTTGCATTTTGATCCGACAATCGACCGTCTAAAACGGACCGATTTTTTGTCGATGTGTGTGACGCCGGCCTAACACAGGCAGCGACACTGACAGGGGCAACGACACGGGGAGCGACACCGACAGCTACAGTGACACGGGGAGCGACACCGACAGCTACAGTGACACGGGGAGCGACAGCTACAGTGACACGGGGAGCGACAGCTACAGTGACACGGGGAGCGACAACGACAGCTACAGTGACACGGGGAGCGACACCGACAGCTACAGTGACACGGGGAGCGACACCGACAGCTACAGTGACACGGGGAGCGACAACGACAGCTACAGTGACACGGGGAGCGACAACGACAGCTACAGTGACACGGGGAGCGACACCGACAGCTACAGTGACACGGGGAGCGACACCGACAGCTACAGTGACACGGGGAGCGACAACGACAGCTACAGTGACACGGGGAGCGACACCGACAGCTACAGTGACACGGGGAGCGACACCGACAGCTACAGTGACACGGGGAGCGACACCGACAGCTACAGTGACACGGGGAGCGACAACGACAGCTACAGTGACACGGGGAGCGACAACGACAGCTACAGTGACACGGGGAGCGACACCGACAGCTACAGTGACACGGGGAGCGACAACGACAGCTACAGTGACACGGGGAGCGACAACGACAGCTACAGTGACACGGGGAGCGACACCGACAGCTACAGTGACATGGGGAGCGACACCGACAGTGACACGGGGAGCGACAACGACAGCTACAGTGACACGGGGAGCGACAACGACAGCTACAGTGACACGGGGAGCGACAACGACAGCTACAGTGACACGGGGAGCGACAACGACAGCTACAGTGACACGGGGAGTGACACCGACAGCTACAGTGACACGGGGAGCGACACCGACAGCTACAGTGACACGGGGAGCGACACCGACAGCTACAGTGACATGGGGAGCGACAACGACAGCTACAGTGACACGGGGAGCGACAACGACAGCTACAGTGACACGGGGAGCGACACCGACAGCTACAGTGACATGGGGAGCGACACCGACAGTGACACGGGGAGCGACAACGACAGCTACAGTGACACGGGGAGCGACAACGACAGCTACAGTGACACGGGGAGCGACAACGACAGCTACAGTGACACGGGGAGCGACAACGACAGCTACAGTGACACGGGGAGTGACACCGACAGCTACAGTGACACGGGGAGCGACACCGACAGTGACACGGGGAGCGACACCGACAGCTACAGTGACACGGGGAGCGACACCGACAGCTACAGTGACACGGGGAGCAACACCGACAGCTACAGTGACACGGGGAGCGACACCGACAGGTACAGTGACACGGGGAGCGACACCGACAGCTACAGTGACACGGGGAGCGACACCGACAGTGACATGGGGAGCGACACCGACAGCTACAGTGACACGGGGAGCGACACCGACAGCTACAGTGACACGGGGAGCGACACCGACAGCTACAGTGACACGGGGAGCAACAACGACAGCTACAGTGACACGGGGAGCGACATCGACAGCTACAGTGACACGGGGAGCGACACCGACAGCTACAGTGACACGGGGAGCGACAAAGACAGCTACAGTGACACGGGGAGGGACAACGACAGCTACAGTGACACGGGGAGCGACAAAGACAGCTACAGTGACACGGGGAGGGACAACGACAGCTACAGTGACACGGGGAGCGACAGCTACAGTGACACGGGGAGCGACAGCTACAGTGACACGGGGAGGACAACGACAGCTACAGTGACACGGGGAGCGACACCGACAGCTACAGTGACACGGGGAGCGACACCGACAGCTACAGTGACACGGGGAGCGACACCGACAGCTACAGTGACACGGGGAGCGACACGACAGCTACAGTGACACGGGGAGCGACAACGACAGCTACAGTGACACGGGGAGTGACAACGACAGCTACAGTGACACGGGGAGCGACAACGACAGCTACAGTGACACGGGGAGCGACACCGACAGCTACAGTGACACGGGGAGCGACAACGACAGCTACAGTGACACGGGGAGCGACACGACAGCTACAGTGACACGGGGAGCGACACCGACAGCTACAGTGACACGGGGAGCGACACCGACAGCTACAGTGACACGGGGAGCGACACCGACAGCTACAGTGACACGGGGAGCGACACCGACAGCTACAGTGACACGGGGAGCAACAACGACAGCTACAGTGACACGGGGAGCGACACCGACAGCTACAGTGACACGGGGAGCGACAGCTACAGTGACACGGGGAGCGACACGACAGCTACAGTGACACGGGGAGCGACAACGACAGCTACAGTGACACGGGGAGCGACACCGACAGCTACAGTGACACGGGGAGCGACACCGACAGTGACATGGGGAGTGACAATGACTAGCACTGACAGGAGGAATAAGGTGAGCCGGCACTGATATGGGGCACAATGACAGGAGGAGCAGCAGAGCCTCACACGCTCCCCAGCAGCAGATACAGGGTGTTGCTAAGCGACTAGGAAGGTGCAGACCCCGCCCCCACCGGAGAGAGTGACACACACAGCGGCACTGTCGCCGCCGGATCCCCGGAGCTCGGGCCTGACTGGAGAGGCTGCTCCATCCCGCGCCCCCGCTGCAGACCCCCGACTTCTCCCAGGGCCGCACTCGCTCAGGACCCGAGGAGCTTACACGGCCAGCGACCCCCGTCTGCCGAGCTCGGCCATGTCCAGGCTCTGATGTCACTCAGCGGAGGACGGGGCCGAGTTCTCGCGTGGAGACACAAAACACAACACCATGCAACGCTCCACAATACCGCTGGGTGGCAGCACATCACAGTCTATGAAAGAGACAGACCCCCTTATAACGAGGAGGTTATATCAGTGCGAGAGCGTAATGAGCGGGGCTGAGATCACTGACAAGCTGTATACCACCCTGGCAGGAGGGATGGACTCAGCGGCCCTGGAGGACGTTCATTCACAGACGGCACAAAACTGAAGTCATTTCACAGGGCAACTTTCTGCTTCAAGAAATCGGAACAATAATGTGAAAGTAATGGTGAATTTATAACAAGCAAAGGGAAATATGGAATCACCTGAAAAATATTGACTTGAGGTCTCAGTGGTTGATACTTTAATGGTAACTGAAAAGATGGTAACAAATTGCAGCTTCGAGACTACTCAGGTTCTCATCAGGCAAGACTAAAACAATTGAAGAATACATTTTATAACAAGCACAGAATAATGCAATAGGATAGAATATTGACTATCCGTGTCCTCTTGGTAATATAATATAGTGATTCTCATTTTGTTTTAGTCTTTGCTGATAAGGATGAGTAGTCTCGAAGCTGCAATTTGTTACCATCTTTTCAGTTAGCATTAAAGGTTCACCACTGAGGACTCTCAACTCTAAGGCTAAAGTGCACACGATCAGGAATAATTGCGTTTTTTTTCGCGTTTTTCGCGGTTTTCCGCGTAAAAACGCGATAAAAACGCAAGCATTAAGCATCCTATACATGTTAATGATTCCGCATGTTTTGGCACATGTTGCGTTTTTTTCCGCAGAAAAAAACGCTTTGACGGAAAAAATAGCAACATGTTCATTAATTTGCGGATGTAAGTGGTTCATGTGCGGTGGTACCCATGGGTCTGGAGGAGAGGAATCTCCTCCAGGCCCGGTACCATATCCCTGGTTAAATACATAATTAAATAAAAATAATGATATTCTACACCTTCGGCGGACACCCGCAGCCTTTCCGCGGCCCCCGCAGCTTCCCGCCTTCAGCGACGCTCGCAACTTCCGGTCAAGAGTCCTTTGCGAGAATCACCCAGATGCATAGCGTCTCCAGATGACGGTATCGGTGTGATTTGTCCAAGCACCTTGGGACGGAGTGCCCGGGAGCGTCGCTAAGGCGGATGGCTCGGGCCACCGGAATGTATGAAATCATTAGTAGTTATTTTTATTATTTTACATTAGATCTTTTTAATGATGGAATAGGCGCATCAATAGTTAAAAATGTTGGTCACACTTGTTCAAACACTTGTTTGACATCGTGGACCAAACTCAATCAGTTTTCCAAGCGATGCTACAGATCACTAGGAAAACGCTAGCATTCTGCAAGCTAATTACGCTTGCAAAACGCTATTATTCTGGCGGGAATCAGCATACAAAAAACGTGCGTATTTCCTGCAGGAGAAGTGCGGGATTGCCGCGGAAATTTCCGCGGCAATTCCGCAACGTGTGAACTTAGCCTAAATATTTTTCTTAATTGTTGTAGAAAGACATAAAACTCTGGGATATATTCATCCCAGCACTAAGAGTGTCAAAGGTCATCATAAGTTTATATTCCCAGACTTTTCTATCCTTCTCAGATTTGAAGTTAGATTTTAATACCAGTAATTCCATATCCGTCATGCTATGACTGGGCATACAAAAATGTTTTGTCACAGGTAAATCCATTCTCCTTTCTCTTATTGTGTGGCGATGAGAATTCATCCTTGTTCTCAGTTTTTGCCCGGTCTGTATCTTCTTCTTCCGGAAAGAAGATACACATCTTTCCGGAATCACCCTGTAAATTTTCATTCCCAAAACTAACACTGCATCAGATTAGATCTGCTCGTTAGTCTGCATCTAAAAAGGAGTGGTCACACCTTGGAGAGCTGCTGCACCAAGTGGACTGACATCAATCATGGCTCCAACACCAGAGATGTCAATTGAAACAAAGGAGAGGATTATCAAACTCTTAAAAGAGGGTAAATCATCATACAATGTTGCAAAAGATGTTGGTTGTTCACAGCTGTGTCTAAAATCTGGACCAAATACAAACAACATGGGAAGGTTGTTAAAGGCAAACAAACTGGTGGACCAAGGAAGACATCAAAGTCAAGACCGAAACTTAGAGCAATATGTCTCCAAAACAGGAAATGCAGAACAAAACAAATGAGGAACGAGTGGGTGGAAACTGGAGTCAACGTCTGTGACCGAACTGTAAGAAACCGCCTAAAGGAAATGGGATTTACATTATTATTATTATTATACATTTATATAGCGCCATTTATTCCATGGCGCTTTACATATGAAAAGGGAAAATATAGACATGTACAATAAACATGTGCTGGACAAGGGACACACAAGTACAGAAGGAGAGAGGACCCTGCCCGCGAGGGCTCACAGTCTACAGGGATGGGTGAGAATACACTAGGAAAGGGTAAGAGCTGTGTGCGGTGGTTCAGTAGACTGAGGATCATTGCAGGTTGTAGGCTTGTCGGAACAGGTGGGTCTTCAGGTTCTTCTTGAAGGTTTCCGTTGTTGGTGAAAGTCTGATGTGTTGTGGCAGAGAGTTCCAGAGTATGGGGGAAGCCGGGAGAAGTCTTGTATGCAGTTGTGGGAAGAAGAGATGAGGGGGGAGTCGAGAAGGAGATCTTGAGAGGATCGAAGGTTGCGTGTAGGTAGGTAGCGGAGACCATGTCACAGATGTATGGAGGAGAAAGGTTGTGGATGGCTTTGTATGTCATGGTTAAGGTTTTGAACTGGAGCCTCTGGGCAATAGGAAGCCAGTGAAGGGCCTGGCATAGTGGGGAGGCAGGGGAATAGCGGGAGACAGGTGGATTAGTCGTGCAGCAGAGTGTAGGATGGACTGGAGTGGTGCCGATGCTAAGTGCTAGAGGGGAGGCCAGACAGTAGGAGGTTGCAGTAGTCAGGCGGGAGATGATAAGGGCGTGCACTAGTGTTTTTGTTTCGTGGTTGAGGAATGAGCGGATCCGGGAAATATTTTTGAGTTGAGCGGGAGGTGGCGAGGGCTTGGATATGTGGTTTGAAAGAGAGGGCAGAGTCGATGATCACCCCAAGGCACCGAGCATGTGGGACTGGGGAAAGCGAGCAGCCATTGACATTGATGGAAGGTCTGGTGAAGGGGAAGAATGAGGTGGGGGAAAGATGATGAATTCTGTTTTGTCCATGTTCAGTTTGAGAAAGCGAGCAGAAAAGAAGGCTGAGATAGCAGACAGACACTTACTAAACAAAAGCCATCATTAACAACTAAACAGACAAAAACAAGGTTACAATGGGCTAAGAAAAATAATAATAATAATAATCTTTATTTATATAGCGCCAACATATTCCGCAGCGCTTTACAGTTTAACAGTTTCAGAACACAAGTCATAAGTAACAACGTTAACAATACAATAATTAAAGCCAAATCAGCCGCCCCTGCTCGTGAGAGCTTACAATCTACAATGAGGTGGGGGAGATACAAAGTACAGGTGTGTATATACAATGGTGCATTTACAATGATGGTCCAGCCATCTTGAGGGAGTGAGGGATGGATGGAGATAGTGAATGGGCTACACACACACACACTTACACATAGAATGACTTTGATTAGTGAATGTGATAGGCCACTCTGAACAAATGTGTTTTGAGGGAGCTCCTGAAACCATGCAAATTGTGGATAGTCCTAATTTCTTGGGGTAGAGCATTCCAGAGGATTGGCGCAGCGCGGGAGAAGTCTTGGAGTCGGGAGTGGGAGGTACGGATTAGTGCAGAGGTTAGTCGAAAGTCGTTTGCAGAGCGCAGCAGTCGGTTAGGCCGATAGATAGAAATGAGGGAGGAGATGTAGGGGGGTGCTGCACTGTGGAGAGGACGGGTAGGTGATAGATAGAAATGAGGGAGGAGATGTAGGGGGCTGCACTGTGGAGAGGACGGGTAGGTGATAGACAGTAATGAGGGAGGAGATGTAGGGGGTCTGCACTGTGGAGAGGACGGGTAGGTGATAGATAGAAATGAGGAGGAGATGTAGGGGCTGCACTGTGGAGAGGATGGGCAGGGTGATAGATAGAAATGAGGGAGGAGATGTAGGGGGGTGCTGCACTGTGGAGAGGATGGGCAGGGTGATAGATAGAAATGAGGGAGGAGATGTAGGGGGGCTGCACTGTGGAGAGGACGGGCAGAGTATAGAAATGAGGGAGGAGATGTAGGGGGGTGCACTGTGGAGAGGACGGGCAGGTGATAGATAGAAATGAGGGAGGAGATGTAGGGGGGTGCTGCACTGTGGAGAGGATGGGCAGGGTGATAGATAGAAATGAGGGAGGAGATGTAGGGGGGTGCTGCACTGTGGAGAGGACGGGCAGGTGATAGATAGAAATTAGGGAGGAGATGTAGGGGTGCTGCACTGTGGAGAGGACGGCAGGTGATAGATAGAAATGAGGGAGGAGATGTAGGGGGGCCGCACTGTGGAGAGGGGGACAGGTTGATAGATAGAAATGATGGGAGGAGTGTAAGGGGGGTGCTGCACTGTGGAGATAGCTTTGTGGGTGATAGGTAGAAATGAGGGAGGAGATGTAGGGGGGTGCTGCACTGTGGAGAGGACGGGCAGGGTGATAGATAGAAATGAGGGAGGAGATGTAGGGGGGTGCTGCAGTGTGGAGAGCTTTGTGGGTGAGAACCAGTACTTTGAATTGGATCCTATAATGAATGGGCAGCCAGTGTAAGGACTGGCGAAGAGCGGACGCGTCCGAGTACCGATTAGCCAGATGGATGACCCTGGCTGCTGCATTAAGGATGGACTGGAGAGGGGATAGTCGAGTAATGGGGAGGCCAAGTAATAGAGCGTTGCAGTAGTCCAGGCGGGAGTGATCAATGCTACAGTGAGGGTTTTTGTTGTTTCCATGGTGAGAAAAGGGCGGATTCTAGAGATGTTCTTTAGGTGTAGACGGCAAGAGCGGGCAAGAGATTGTATATGGGAGGTGAAGGAGAGATTGGTGTCAAACATAACACCCAGACAGCGAGCCTGCTGCCGGGGTGTTATTATGGTGCCGCCCACAGAGAGGGAAATGTCAGATTTAGGGAGGTTAGTAGACGGGGAGCAGAAGGAGTTCAGTCTTGGAGAGGTTAAGTTTCAGATAGAGAGCGGACATGATGTTGGAGACTGCGGACAGACAGTCGGTGGTGTTCTGTAGAACAGCGGGGGTAAGGTCGGGGGATGACGTGTATAATTGTGTGTCATCGGCATAAAGATGGTACTGAAAGCCAAATCTGCTGATGGTCTGTCCAATTGGGGCGGTGTAGAGAGAGAAGAGAAGGGGGCCAAGGACTGAGCCCTGGGGTACACCGACAGTGAGAGGAGAGGAGATGATGTGGAGCCAGAGAACGAAACACTGAAGGAGCGGTCAGAAAGATAGGAGGAGAACCAGGAGAGAACAGTGTCCTTAATACCTAGTGATGGAGCCTGGACAGTAGGAGACGGTGGTCAACCGTGTCGAAAGCTGCAGAAAGGTCGAGAAGAATGAGCAGAGAGTGGTCGCCGTTACGTTTTGCTGTAAGAAGGTCATTGGTCACTTTGATGAGTGCAGTTTCAGTCGAATGTAGGGGGCGGAAGCCGGACTGTGAAGGGTCTAGGAGGGAGTGAGTGGAGAGGTAACGGGTGAGGCGGGAGTAGACTAGGCACTCCAAAAGTTTAGAGATGAAGGGGAGATTGGAGACCGGTCTGTAGTTGTTTGTGCAGGAAGGGTCAAGAGCGGGTTTCTTTAGTAATGGAGTAATGATGGAGTGTTTGAAGGAGGATGGGAAAATGCCAGAGGAGAGTGAGAGATTAAAGATTGTAGTTAGGTGAGTTGTGACAACTGGAGAGAGAGACTGGAGGAGATGTGAGGGATGGGGTCGGTAGTGCATGTAGTCGGACGAGAGAAGAGAGGAGTCTGGAGATTCTTCTTCTGTGATGGGATCAAATGTGGAAAGTGAGCCAGGGGAAATGCAGGGTGGGATGGGAGTCACAGCACTTGGTGGTTGAGAGCAGATTTCCTGACGGATAGTATCTATTTTTTCTATAAAGTGGGAGGCCAGGTCGTCAGCACAAATGTCTGTGATAGGGGCTTGTGCTTTTGGCCTGAGGAGGGAGTGAAAAGTGTCAAAAAGTTTCTTGGGGTTGTTGGCTAGTGAGGAGATCAGTGTGGTGAAGTAGGTCTGTTTGGCGAGGTGAAGGGCAGCATTATAAGTTCTTAACATGAATTTAAAGTGGATGAAGTCTTCTGGTGTGCGGGTTTTTCTCCAAGGCGTTCAGCACTCCTAGAGCATCGCTGAAGGAGTCGAGTTTGCAATGTGAGCCAGGGCTGTTTTACTGTGTGTTTGGAGGTTCTGAGGGTGAGCGGTGCTACTTGGTCAAGGGTGTTTCTAAGAGTGTCATTGTAGTGATGAACAGCCAGATCAGGACAGGAAAAAGAGGAGATTGGGGACAGCGATGAGTGTAGGGAGTCTGAAAGTGTCTGAGGGTTAATGGCTTGTAGATTTTGAATGTGTGGTAGGTAGGAGTGCGCTGGGGTGGTGGAGGATTTGTGAGCGTGAAGGAGAGAATGTTGTGGGTCAGAGAGTGGAAGCGGTAAGTTATTTAGGTGGGAGATTGAACAGAGGCGGACAAAGACCAGGTCAAGGGTGTTACCATCCTTGTGTGTCTCAGAGGTTGAAAGCTGTGAGAGGCCTAGAGAAGTGGTTAGTGATAGAAGCTGAGATGCAGATGTGGAAGTAGGGCTGTTAATGGGGATGTTGAAGTCTCCAAGGATAAGGGTTGGTAGTTCTGAGGACATGAAGTGCGGCAGCCAGGCTGAGAAGTGGTCAAGGAACTGGGTGGGTGAGCCTGGGGGCCGATATATGACCGCTACTCTGAGGGAGAGGGGATGGAAGAGCCTGATGGTGTGGACCTCAAAAGAAGGGAATGAGAGTGATGGAATTGGGGGGATGACCTGGAAAGTGCATTGTGGGGACAGGAGTATGCCAACTCCACCACCATGTCTGTTTGTGGGTCTCGGGGAATGGGAGAACTGTAAACCACCATAGGAAATGGCAGCAGGGGAGACAGTGTCAGAATCCTGAATCCAGGTTTCAGTGAGGGCCAACAGATTAAGAGAGTGGTTCAGAAAGTAGTTGTGCAGGAAGGATAGCTTGTTGCATGCAGACCGTGGATTCCAAAGGGCACAGTTGAAAGAAGGAGATGAGGGAGTGCAAGTAATATTAATAAGATTATTATGGTTTCGGTATGAGGTAGGGTAGGGATTGAGGTTGGGGGATGGTGGACCAGGGTTGGGGGAGATTCCCCTGAAATCAGTAGGAGTAGGAAGATAAAGAGCAGGTAGTTGTTGGAATTGTAAGTAGGTTTTTTATGTGATGTGTTTGGGCAAGATGGGCTGAGGTTTTTCAGGAAGGTGAGGAGTGCATGGGAGCTGTACATGGGAGAGGGAAGGATAGAGGGGCTGATGTGTATGAGTCGTGATGGAGGGGGGATGGGCGGTGAATGTGGATGGCAAGGGAACACAGGAGAAAATAGATAAAGTACATAATGAAAAATAATGCAAAGTGTGGGGTACCTGATTCCAGCCCTGATTAACTGCCATGAATAACTGCCGTTTTCAAGATGCTTTTCTTCTGTGATGCTTAACTTCTGGGTGCATGCGCCCCCACAATGCATGCGCCCCTTAGACTACTCCTAAATATATAGTCCACACTACAGGGTCAGGAAAGTGGGATTGTGGGAAATGCTTTGGGATAATTTGCCAGCTGGGGCCAGCACACCAGGGGTGGTTAGATCATCAAAGGCATGACCTGGCAACATCTATATGTTATAGCACTTTCCACCTGATAGCATCTACAGAGGCCCAGTCACACAAATACACAGCAGTAAGTATTAAGCACAGTGCAAAAAATGAATTATACTAAAGTTTTACCAGGCACATTAAACTATGTTGCAAAATGGTACAGCAGTGGTTGGCAGCAATCAGAAGTATGGAGTGCGTACTATTGCTATATATTTCCACATGCAAGACAGAAGGGGCTTGTGTCATTCAGCTGCTTGCTGACAATGAATGGAGTGCATACATGCAGAGAGGATCAATTCAGAGGATGAATGATTTGGTTACCATTGCTAGAAAAAGCAATCGTGGACTGTGGATGACTGGATGAAAGTCGTATTCAGTGATGAATCGCGAATCTGCATTGGGCAAGGTGATGATGCTGGAACGTTTGTTTGTTTTGAGATTTATAAAGATGACTGCCTGAAGACAACACGCAAATTTCCACAGTTACTGATGATATGGGGCTGCATGTCAGGTGAAGGCGCTGGGGAGATGGCCGTCATCACATCTATCTATATAATTGTCTAACTTTTAACTTCCGTCTGTAACGGAAATCCTGCATTGCTGATTGGTCGCGCCTGGCGGGACGCGACCAATCAGCGACAGGCACATCCGGCGCAAATTGGTGCAGGATTTAAACCTGGCACGCCACCGCTATCGTCGGGTGATCAGCGGCGCTAGCCGCGGGTCATCTCCAGTATATACCTTCGCCACTTCCATAGGTGTGGCGTCCATATTCATAACCTTAATGAGCAGTACCACGTGACAGCACCGCACAGGATAGAAGCAGACGCGCCGGGACAGGGATGCACAGACGCAGCGAGGAGGGTAAGTATGATGGGGGAGGACGGGTGAGCCCAGCGGAGGGTGGGAGTGGAGCCATGTATACAGGATGGGAGGGTGGGAGCGGGGCCATGTATATAGGACGGGAGGGTGGGAGCGGAGCCATGTATACAGGATGGGAGGGTGGGAATGGAGCCATGTATACAAGATGGGAGGGTGGGAGTGGAGCCATGTATACAGGATGGGAGGGTGGGAGCGGAGCCATATATATAGGATGGGAGGGTGAGAATGGAGCCATGTATACAGGATGGGAGGGTGGGAGTGGAGCCAAGTATACAGGATGGGAGGGTGGGAGTGGAGCCTTGTATATAGGATGGAGGGTGGGAGCGGAGCCATGTATACAGGATGGGAGGGTGGGAGCGGAGCCATTTATATAGGATGGGAGGGTGGGAGTGGAGCCATGTATACAGGATGGGAGGGTGGGAGCAGAGCCAAGTATACAGGATGGGAGGGTGGGAGTGGAGCCATGTATATAGGATGGGAGGGTGGGAGCGGAGCCATGTATACAGGATGGGAGGGTGGGAGTGGAGCCATGTATATAGGACGGGAGGGTGGGAGCGGAGCCATGTATACAGGATGGGAGGGTGGGAATGGAGCCATGTATACAAGATGGGAGGGTGGGAGTGGAGCCATGTATACAGGATGGGAGGGTGGGAGCGGAGCCATTTATATAGGATGGGAGGGTGGGAGTGGAGCCATGTATACAGGATGGGAGGGTGGGAGCGGAGCCATGTATACAGGATGGGAGGGTGGGAGGGAGCCATGTATATAGGATTGGAGGGTGGGAGCGGAGCCATGTATATAGGATGGGAGGGTGCAGCAGAGCCATGTATACAAGGGTGGGAGAAGAGCCATGTATATAGGTTGGGAGGGTGGAGTGGAGCCATGTATACAAGGATGGGAGGGTGGAGTGGAGCCATGTATATAGGATTGGAGGGTGGGAGCAGAGCCGTGTATACAGGATGGGAGGGTGGAGCGGAGCCGTGTATACAGGATGGGAGGGTGGGAGTGGAGCCGTGTGTATAGGATTGGAGGGTGGGAGCGGAGCCATGTATACAGGATGGGAGGGTGGGAGCGGAGCCATGTATATAGGATGGGAGGGTGGGAGCGGAGCCATGTATATAGGATGGGAGGGTGGAGCAGAGCCATGTATATAGGATGGGAGGGTGGGAGCGGAGCCATGTATATAGGATGGGAGCGTGGGAGCAGAGCCATGTATATAGGATGGGAGTGTGGGAGCAGAGCCATGTATATAGGATGGGAGCGTGGGTGCAGAGCCATGTATATAGGATGGGAGCGTGGGAGCAGAGCCATGTATATAGGGTGAGAGCGGAGCCATGTGTGAGGAAGGAAAAGCCACCATCTTGGATAGGGCCTTGTTATGATTTGGTAGCTGAGGAGAGCAGGCAAAAAAGGAAATACACCAGAGCAGTTGGAAACTATGAGATTGCAGTACCCTGACTAACCACCACAACTAGAGGCAGCCGTGGAGCGTTTCTACGTTGGTCCTAGACGCCTCGTCACAGCCTGAGAAACTAACTACACCTAAAGATAGAAAGAGGAAAGCTATCTGCCCCGGAGCAGATCCCCAAAGAACATAGAAAGCCCCCAAACATGTAATGGCGGTTAGACAAGAAGAAATACTGACACAGACAGAAAATAGTATGAGCAAACGTTGGGGCCCAAACTTACTAAATAGTAAAGGATAGGAAGGGTACTTACTGCAATCCCAAAAAACCCTGAAAAGCACCAACTCTACTAATTTCAAAAACACCTGAGATCACACGACCTCTACTACCTAAATTAGTTCTCTGGTGTAACCAAAAACAAAACAGCAGCCACTGAAAAAACTGGAAAAAAGCAAATGTACAAACATCAGTGGCTGAACTGAGAGGCAAAAGCCCCCAGAGGGGACCCTGAAGGCCCCCACAGAAGTGCAGGACAAAATGCAAAAATCAAGCACAAAAACAAAAAGAAGAAAATGACTTATCTGTTAGCAGGAGATTCAGACACGACACAGCAGGCTACCAAGGAAACAGGAATCAAGGATTGAGACCAGAACAATTGATCACCGGCAACCCTGATGGGAAGGTGACTCCCTTATATAAGACCAGTCAGTAACACCTGATTCCCAATCCTCACAATCTTCACTGGACAGTCCAGTACCGTTTGTAACCACAAGAGGGAGCTTCTGCTCAGAACTCATTTCCAGCCTATTCACAACAGTACCCCCCCCTTGAGGAGGGGTCACCGAACCCTCATTTGAGCAACCAGGTCGGTCAGGATGAGTTCTATGATACGCACGGATGAGTCTCCTAGCATGGATGTCCGAAGCAAACACCCAAGAATTGTCTTCCTGACCATAACCTCTCCATTTAACCAAATACTGGAGTTTCCGTCTAGAAAAACGAGAATTCAATATTTTCTCAACCACATACTCCAGATTGCCCTCAACCAAAACAGGGTCAGGAGGCACAGTAGTAGGAACCACTGGCTCAACGAACCTCTTCAACAAGGACTTGTGGAACACGTTATGGATCTTAAATGTCCCTGGAAGAAGCAAACGAAAAGAGACAGGGTTAAGAATCTCCATGATCTTATAAGGTCCAATGAACCTAGGCTTAAATTTAGGAGATGCCACTCTCATAGGAATATTTCTTGAGGACAACCAGACCAAGTCCCCCACTTTAAACCGAGGACCATCAGTCCTATGCCGGTTAGCAAACCGCTGGGCCCTCTCCTGAGAGAGGGACAACCTCTCCACTACCTGGTCCCAAATCTGTTGCATACGCTCCACAACAGAGTCAACACCCGGGCAGACAGAAGCCTCCGTCTGTCCAGAAGAAAATCGAGGGTGAAACCCAGAATTACAGAAAAATGGAGACATCAAAGTGGCAGAGCTAGCCCTATTATTAAGAGCAAACTCAGCCAAAGGCAAAAAAGAGACCCAGTCATCCTGATCAGCAGACACAAAGCATCTTAGATAAGTCTCCAATGTCTGGTTTGTTCTCTCAGTTTGACCATTGGTGTAAGGTTCTTTGTCTCTGTTGACATGTTCCTTGAAACTCAGTTTTCCGTCGGCCATTTTGCTTTCTGTCTTTCTGCAGCTCTTGCCCTCAGTTAATATGGAGTTTCCAGTTTTCATGTTTCCGCCCTGATTCTTCCCTCTTGCTTCTTAAGCAGCCTCAGCTGAACAATCAGTGCTCCTGAATCAAGCCTCAGTCAGTCTGTGACCTGACTCCTGGAAGCCTTGGACTTGTACTCCAGCTATTCCCTACTGAGGAACCTTGGAACACTTTTGGACTCTGGAAACCTGCTGTTTGGTGAATCCATGTTTGCAGAGGAATTACGGTACAGAGAAGAGATCCTGAACCTGCTTTGGAGAGTTATTGTAGAGCTTGAAGTTACTCTGGCCTGCTGTGTCTCCTGTCGCTGTTCCTGCAAACTGTGTGAACTTTTCAGCATGCTTGTATGAAGTAATACAAGTCATTTCATTTCAACCTATGTCTCCTGTGTTTTCCTCGCACCCAAGCACAAGACGCTATAGGAACTGTACACTATACATGACAAGATTCAGGAGCCAATGTTTAGTGTCTGCTGGGTCTGGGAAAGCCGTGTCTGCTGTGACTGTGGATATCAGATGTCCGTTTAATACCTTATGTGATGACAGTGGTTGTGACTTCTCACAACCATTCCAGGTGAGCGCATTCCCTTAAAATTTTACTCTGGAGTGTTACCACAGGTAAACACTATTGTTTTTTTTTTTTTCCTTTCCTCTTCTCCTTCCAGCACCTCTGCCTTAAAAGATCTGGAAGATGGAGGCCCGTATAAAGGAACTTTGCGGAGTGACTGATACAATCCTTTCAGATGTACAGACTTTAA
The DNA here is from genome assembly GCA_033576555.1 of Oophaga sylvatica. NCBI lineage: Eukaryota > Metazoa > Chordata > Amphibia > Anura > Dendrobatidae > Oophaga > Oophaga sylvatica. The sequence continues at coordinate 14,965 of JARQOD010001075.1, read as the reverse complement.
AAACCCGTTTTGCAAGCCTACAGGACCTCACTAATCATAATTTGCAAGTGTTTGGACAGACTACCCAGGAATTGCGAGCCAGGATTGAGGCTCTAGAGGAACAAGCCCAGGCTCCTGCCATAACCCCAAGTTCTGGGATCCCCAAATTACCTCCTTTTCGTTTTGGCGGTGAACGTGAGAAATTCAGGGGATTTATTAATCAATGCAATTTATTTTTCTCTGCACATGCTTCACAATTTCCCACTGAACGATCCAAAGTGCTTACTATAATCATGTTGCTTACCAATAAGGCTTTGATGTGGGCAAACCCTCTGATTGAGACTGAGGATGATTGTTTGAATCACCTTGATGCTTTTATTTCAGCCATGGGGCAGGTGTTTGATGACCCCAATCGAGGTGCAACAGCTGAAGCAGCCATGTTAACTTTCCGCCAAGGTAAGCGTTCAGTAGCCGAATATGCCCTGGATTTCAGGAGATGGGCTCTTGATACCACTTGGGACACTTCCGCTAAAAAATCTATTTTTCGGAAAGGGTTGTCTCCACTGATTAAGGATGAACTTGCTCGTGCCGACCCTCCCACTGCGTTAGGTGACTTTATTAACTATTGTATCCGTATTGATGCTCGTCTGACTGAACGCAGACAAGAGAGATGGTTCGAAAATAATCGCACTAACCTTTTACTACCTCCCTCCTCAGCTAAGGAACCTTTGAGTAGGATCACAAGGGAACCAGAACCTGAACCCATGCAGGTGGACTTTTTACAAAGACGGGTTAGTGATGCACGCAAAGAACATCGTATAAAGGAAAATCTATGTTTCTACTGTGGTAAGTCAGGGCACTTCATTATAAACTGCCCCAGCCGTTCTCGTAAGACTACTGCAGCAGTCATTCACTGTGAGTGTTGCGAGAGGAGCTCTGTCATGTCCGAGCCTCAGGCTCCAGAGAGATCTGCTGCAAGAGATCTTGATTTCTCGGACTTAAACTCTGTTAGTTCTGGGGACGATGACGGTATAAACGCTGCAATTTTTCAAGTTTCCTCAGCGGTGTCCCAGCTGAGTTGTAAAATAAACAATTCTCATTGCTTCCTTTCCATCAAACTCTGGGTTGACTCAGTCTGGGTGTCTAGCTCTGCTATGATCGACTCAGGAGCAAGTGGAAATTTTATGGATATCTCCTTTGCTCTGAAACAGGGGATACGTTCAGTGAAGAAGGCTACTCCAGTACAGATGGAGACTGTGGATGGCTCTCTACTGACTTCTGGACCAGTGGATCAAGAAACAGAGCCTTTGAGGGTCCTTATGGGTAAAGATCATCAGGAGAAAATGTCTTTTTTGCTTATCTCTTCTCCCCACTTTCCCATCATTCTAGGGCTACCATGGCTGCAGGCGCAGAATCCTACGATTAACTGGGAGACCAAGGAATTACACTTTCCAGAGAAACAGATGAGTCAAGGAGTTTCAGCTTGCTCTGTTCCTAAAGGAACCATGTCAGTCCCTGAACTACCAGCTGTATACCAGGACTATGACGATTTATGTGACAAGAAGAACGCTGATCAGCTTCCTCCTCACCGTCCATATGATTGTCCAATTGAATTATTACCCGGAGCCGAGATACCTTTTGGTAAGATCTACCCCCTAGCGGGGCCCGAGCTAAAAGCTTTGAAGGATTATATAGACGAAAATTTAGCCAAGGGCTTCATACGCCCTCTTCATCTCCCGCAGGTGCACCCATCTTCTTTGTGAAGAAGAAAGATGGATCTCTGAGACCCTGCATAGACTATAGGGAACTCAATAAGGTTACTATTAGAAACCGTTATCCATTGCCTTTAATCCCTGAGTTGTTGGAGAGAGTGCGGCATGCCAAAATTTTCTCTAAACTGGATCTCCGTGGGGCCTATAACTTGGTCCGAATCAGACCTGGGGATGAATGGAAGACTGCTTTCAGGTCACGCTATGGACACTTTGAATATCTAGTTATGCCTTTTGGTCTGAGTACCGCCCCAGCCACTTTCCAACACTTCGTGAATGATATCTTCAGGGATCTCCTAGATACATTTGTGGTGATTTATCTGGATGATATTCTAATTTTTTCTAACTCCACAGAGGAACATCATGGACATGTGAGAATGGTCTTAGAACGCCTAAGACAAAACCATCTCTACATCAAACTTGAAAAGTGTGAATTCCATAGGACCGAAATTCAATTTCTGGGGTATGTACTATCTACGCAAGGGATTAGTATGGATGGAAGCAAGACCCAAGCCATCAAGGATTGGCCAATTCCTAGAAATGTGAAGGAGGTGCAGTGTTTCATCGGGTTTGCCAACTTCTATAGACTTTCATTAAGAATTTTTCTGAGGTAGTGTCACCTATCACCCAACTTACCCGGAAACAGTCTAGGTTCTCCTGGACCCCGCAAGCTCAGGAAGCATTTTCCTGTTTAAAGGATAAATTTACCACCGCACCTATCTTAGTACATCCCAACCCCGAGCTTGCCTTCATAATAGAGGTGGATGCTTCAGACTGTGCCGTTGGAGCTATACTCTCTCAGAGAACAGGTGAGAAGAATGTCTTGCATCCCTGTGCCTTCTTTTCCCAGCAGTTGTCTTCGGCTGAGAGGAACTACGATGTGGGCAATAGAGAATTGTTGGCCATTATTGCCGCCTTCAAGGAATGGAGACACCTTCTTCAGGGAGCTGCACAGCAAATAGTCGTCCTGACAGACCATCGTAACCTTGAATTTATCAGGTCGGCTAAGTGCCTGACTCCTCGCCAGGCTCGCTGGAATCTTTTCCTAAACCAATTTAATTTTGTAATTTCTTATAGACCAGGATCGCGCAATGGAAAGGCTGATGCACTCTCTAGGATTCATTCAGCAGAGACACGTCCACTTACTCCTCCTAAGACTATTCTTCCTGACTCTAGATTCCTGGGAGTGATTCATAATCAAGACCTACTTAAGGACATCAAGGAAGCATACCATGCGGATTCTTTGTTGGCTCAACACCAGGGACGTAAGTCTTGTCTTTAAGAATGGTGTGTGGATTCAGGGACAACGTCTGTATATACCTGAAACAGTCAGATTGAGAGTATTGCAACTCATCCACGATTCCAAGATAGCCGGGCATAGGGAAATTCTAAAGACACAAGAATTTCTTTCTCGTTTCTTTTGGTGGCCCACTTACAGGAAAGATGTCTTAAACTATGTCACTTCATGTGAAGTCTGTGCAAGATGCAAAACACCTCGTCTCACCACAACTGGTCTGTTGCAACCTCTTCCCACCCCGTCCCGCCCGTGGGGATCCATTTCTATGGACTTCATTGTGGAGTTACCAACCTCTCAAGGGAAGAACACCATTCTAGTGGTGGTTGACCGTCTAACAAAGGCAGCTCATTTTATCCCTTGTGTCGGCTTACTGTCACGCGGTCTTATGATATGTGTACGATGTCAGTAAACTATTCTTAAAAGAACAACACTCTATACAACATATAGATTAGCAACATCAGCATGTAAATATAGAATAGATTTACCTGACACGATATCCGTTGAACTCAGGGTTAATCTTGAGGACTTGATACACTGTCACAGGAAAGAGGAGGACCGGGGGTCTAACCTGACCCTAAACTGGGGTCCTAACTAATCCCTCACCTTGGAGGTACTGATAATGGTTCAGAGGTCCAAGTCTCCAGCCTAACCCTGTCTCCTATCAGTCCCTGAACCCTGTAATCAGTCCTAAGAAGGATTCTGATTACCACCAAAGGGATATGGGCTGATCTCTGCTAAATACACAGATTAGACATATAAGACAGACTGGAGAAAACACAGACTTGCATACACACTCAAACACAGAAGGAACATAAATGATCTGGGATATTAAACTCTAAGCAAGGTGAGCTTAAAACAACTAAGGAGCTCTTTAACTTAAGTCTATACAGATACAATCCTATCTGTGGTCTGCATGAAGAATTTCACTGGCAACTCCCAACACAGACAACCAGAGATTTAAAGGAAACCAATCAACAAATAATTAATTGCAGCCGGAAGAAACTGCACCCAGTCCCAGAACTGAGCACAGACAGAATTAACTCCCTAACTGCCAAACACAAAGAAACAGCAACTCAGCTGTGAGAAGTCAGAATGTGCAACCGCGACGATCTTCGTGGCGATGCACACATAACAGTACCCCCCCTTCTACGAGGGGCCTCCGGACCCTCAGGGCCAGGTTTGCCCGGGTGAGTTCTGTGGAAGGTCCGCACCAAACGATCTGCGTTAATGTCAGACGCAGGAACCCACGTCCTCTCCTCTGGACCATACCCCTTCCAATGCACCAAGTACTGAAGGGACCGGCGATTCAGACGTGAGTCAATGATCTTTGACACTTGAAACTCCAAGTTACCATTGACCACCACTGGAGGAGGAGGTAGAGGTGACGGTATGACTGGTGCCACATACCTTTAAGTAATGACTTGTGGAACACATTATGAATTTTAAACGTAGGAGGGAGGTCCAGACGAAATGCCACAGGATTAATTATGGAACTGATCCTGTACGGCCCGATGAATCTGGGGCCCAGCTTCCAGGAGGGAACTTTAAGTTTTATATTCCTGGTAGACAACCATACCAGATCGTTCACATTAAGATCTGGACCAGAAACTCTCCTCCTATCAGCCATACGTTTATAACGGTTCCCCATAGCACTCAGATTATTCAATACACCTCTCCACACTGAAGCAAGTGACGACGAGAAACGCTCCTCCTCAGGAACCCCAGAAGGGCCCCCCCCATTGAATGTACAAAACTGGGGATGAAAACCATATGCCCCAAAAAACGGGGACTTACCAGTGGACTCGCTCCGCCTGTTGTTAAGAGCGAACTCTGCCAGAGGCAAGAAAGAAGACCAGTCCTCCTGGTTCTCTGAGACAAAACACCGAAGATAAGTCTCTAGGCTTTGATTCAGACGCTCTGTCTGACCATTGGTCTGCGGATGAAAAGCCGAGGAAAATGACAATTGCATCCCCCGACGTAAACAAAATGCCCTCCAAAACTTGGACACAAACTGAGACCCCCTATCTGACACCACATCAGAAGGCAACCCATGAAGTCTCACAATCTCCCCAATGAACACCTGCGCCAGAGTTTTAGCATTAGGGAGGGCAGGAAGAGCAATGAAATGTGCCATCTTACTGAACCTGTCAACAACCACCAGTATGACAGTCTTCCCTGACGACTGAGGAAGGTCCGTGATGAAGTCCATAGACAAATGAGTCCATGGACGCTCCGGAAGTTTCAAGGGTAAGAGGGTCCCAGACGGACGGGTATGAGGGGTCTTAGAGCGAGCACAAACCCCACAGGACGCGACAAAAGTTAAAACATCTTTATTAACGTTAGGCCACCAAAACCGGCGAGAAAGGAGATCTAAAGTAGCCTTACTCCCTGGATGTCCTGCTAAAGCAGAATTATGATGTGCCTCAATAACCTTTTGTCTCAACTGATTTGGGACAAACAGTCTCCCTGGAGGTCCTGCAGGGGCGTCCCCCTGAGCCTCTAACACCTCCTCCTCAAGCTCAGAACATACAGCCGACACTACCACCCCCTCCTGAAGGATAGGAATCGGGTCATCCATTTTCCCGGCCCCTGGGAAACTGCGAGACAAGGCATCCGCCTTAACATTCTTAGATCCAGGGCGATAAGTGACAACAAAATTAAACCTGGTAAAAAACAACGACCATCGAGCTTGTCTGGAATTCAGACGCTTAGCAGATTCCAAATACAGCAGGTTCTTGTGATCAGTAATGACGGTGACCGGGTGGACTGCCCCCTCCAAAAAGTGACGCCATTCTTCAAAAGCCAACTTAATGGCCAAAAGTTCCCTATTGCCGATATCATAATTCCTTTCGGCGGACGACAATTTTTTAGAAAAGAAAGCGCACGGATGCCATTTACCAGGGGACGGACCCTGGGACAATATTGCACCCACCCCTACGTCAGACGCGTCCACCTCCACAACGAACGGCTGTGATGCATCTGGTTGGATGAGAACGGGTGCCGAAGCAAAACATTTTTTCAAAGAGGAAAAAGCTTGGCAAGCTTTGTCCGACCATTTAGAAAAATCCGTCCCTTTTCTTGTCATGTCAGTGAGAGGTTTGACAACAGATGAGAAATTACAAATAAATTTCCGGTAGTAGTTAGCAAACCCCAGAAAACGCTGCAGAGCCTTAAGATCCTCTGGCTGATCCATTCAAGCACTGCTCTCACCTTTTCAGGGTCCATACGGAAACCGGAGGCTGACACCAAGAAACCCAAAAACTGAAGTTCCTGTACGGCAATACACACTTTCCAGTTTGGCGTATAATTTATTGTCTCGCAAGATCTGCAACACCTGTCTCACATGCTCCTGATGAGACACAAGATCTGGCGAGTAAATTAAAATGTCATCCAAATATACGACCACAAACAGCCCCACCAGATGACGAAAAATGTCATTAACAAAATGTTGGAATACTGCTGGTGCAGTAGTCAGACCAAAAGGCATGACAAGGTTCTCATAATGTCCCTCCGGCGTGTTAAACGCCGTTTTCCACTCATCCCCCTCTTTTATCCTAATCAGATTATACGCCCCCCTGAGATCCAATTTAGAGAACCATTTGGCGCCAACAATTTGATTGAAGAGATCAGGAATCAGAGGGAGTGGATACGGATCTCGAACAGTAATCCGATTAAGTTCGCGGAAATCCAAGCAAGGGCGTAGGCCTCCATCTTTTTTCTTCACAAAGAAGAACCCCGCGGCCACTGGGGAAGATGAAGGTCTAATATGCCCTTTGGCCAGACTTTCCGAAATATAATCTTTCATAGCCTGCCTCTCAGGACCAGAAAGGTTATATAACCTAGCTTTAGGTAACTTAGCATCAGGAAGTAAATTAATAGAGCAGTCATACACGCGATGAGGAGGCAACTCCTGACACCCCTCCTCAGAGAACACATCCCCAAAGTCCTCCAAAAAAGGAGGCAAAGTACTAGGCACGACCGCACTGATGACTGTGTTCATGCAGTTACTTTTGCAAAACTCCCCCATTGGCTTATATCTCTGGACTGCCAATTAATCACAGGGTTATGTTTAACCAACCAAGGAAGTCCCAACACAATAGGAGTAGGTAGACCCTCCAACACATAACAAGATAATAGTTCCCTATGTATTGCCCCTACCCGAAGGTCAATGTTATGAACCTCATGAACAAAGCTACCTTGGCCGAGAGGCCTGGCGTCAATGGAGAATATAGGGATCGGTTTGACCAATACACTCAGATGCATACCTTGAGCCTGAGCAAACTGAGCGTCAACCAGATTAGCCCCGGACCCACTATCAAGAAGAACAGAAAATCTCTCCACTCTCGTACCAACCACCACCTCCACTGGTACAAGGAACTGAGAAGAACTAGCGGACGAAATACATACTCCCAGGTTGTCGTCCACCACACAACCTGGGATTAACAGTTTTCCGGCGACTTTTTGCTCAACAAGGCACGGGATGGACATCCCCCAACAAAATGTCCCTCTTTCCCGCAGAAGAAACACCTTCTAGTCCTGCGGCGTACCGCCAATCCCCTCCTACGAAATGATGTCCCTCCCAACTGCATAGGCTCCTCCGAACAGACAAGGGGAACCTCAACATAAGGGACTTTAGTAGTAGGTGGAGTAACAACAGGGGACGGAGTTACCTCGCACCTCTCCCGGAGCCGTCTATCAGTACGGATAGCTAGGGCCATAGCAGCCTCCAGTGATGGAGGAGAATCATACTGAGCCAAAACGTCCTTTAATTTGTCAGAAAGCCCATGACAAAACTGGCTTCTAAGAGCTGGGTCATTCCACTGAGTATCTGTGGCCCATCTACGGAACTCAGAAGCAAATTACCTCTGCCGGACGATCTCCCTGCTGTATCTTACGTAATTTTGTCTCAGCAAGAGAGACCCGATCTGGGTCATCATATACCAAACCCAGGGCAGTAAAAAATCGATCTACTGACTGTAGAGCCAGGGATCCCGGAGGAAGGGAGAAGGCCCAGGATTGAGGGTCCCCTTGTAGGAGCGAGATAACAATTCCCACTCTCTGCTCTTCACTCCCTGATGATCGAGGCCGAAGCCGAAAATACAATTTACATGCTTCCCTGAAGGTAAAAAATTTGTCTCGCCCACCAGTGAACCTGTGCGGGAGAGCTACTTTAGGTTCAAATCTGGTTTGCTCCGAGGTAGACAAAACTTTGGACTTAATGTCCGTCAGCTCCATGGATAATCCCTGCAACTGCAGAGCCAGCTGGGCTACTGGATCCATGGCAACTGGGAATAATTTTATGGGCCAGTGAAAATGTCACGCGGTCTTATGATATGTGTACGATGTCAGTAAACTATTCTTAAAAGAACAACACTCTATACAACATATAGATTAGCAACATCAGCATGTAAATATAGAATAGATTTACCTGACACGATATCCGTTGAACTCAGGGTTAATCTTGAGGACTTGATACACTGTCACAGGAAAGAGGAGGACCGGGGTCTAACCTGACCCTAAACTGGGGTCCTAACTAATCCCTCACCTTGGAGGTACTGATAATGGTTCAGAGGTCCAAGTCTCCAGCCTAACCCTGTCTCCTATCAGTCCCTGAACCCTGTAATCAGTCCTAAGAAGGATTCTGATTACCACCAAAGGGATATGGGCTGATCTCTGCTAAATACACAGATTAGACATATAAGACAGACTGGAGAAAACACAGACTTGCATACACACTCAAACACAGAAGGAACATAAATGATCTGGGATATTAAACTCTAAGCAAGGTGAGCTTAAAACAACTAAGGAGCTCTTTAACTTAAGTCTATACAGATACAATCCTATCTGTGGTCTGCATGAAGAATTTCACTGGCAACTCCCAACACAGACAACCAGAGATTTAAAGGAAACCAATCAACAAATAATTAATTGCAGCCGGAGAAAACTGCACCCAGTCCCAGAACTGAGCACAGACAGAATTAACTCCCTAACTGCCAAACACAAAGAAACAGCAACTCAGCTGTGAGAAGTCAGAATGTGCAACCGCGACGATCTTCGTGGCGATGCACACATGACACTTACCCACTGCAAAACAGACATCAGACTTGATGATTAAGAATGTGTTTCGCTTACATGGAGTACCCGATGAGGTCATTTCGGATCGAGGGGTGCAATTCACTTCAAGGTTTTGGCAAAATTTCTGTGCAGCATTGGACATTAAAGTAAACCTTTCTTCTGCTTTTCATCCCCAGACTAATGGACAGACAGAACGAACCAATCAGACCCTGGAGCAGTATCTCCGCTGTTTTATCTGCCACCTACAGGATGATTGGGTGGATCTACTTCCATTAGCTGAGTTCTCTTATAACAACTCTCAGAGCGCCTCCACTAAGCAGTCTCCTTTTTACTCCAATCTAGGTTATCATCCTAACATTCTTCCTCGATTTCCCATAGATACGCCCTTGCCGGCAGTGGCTGAAAGAATCACTTCTTTACAAAAGAATATGGATCTTCTAAAGGAAAATCTAGAATTGGCTCAGGAAAGGTACAAGAAAGCAGCAGATAAATTTCGTAAACCTGCACCAGCTTTCAAGGTAGGAGATTTGGTCTGGCTGTCAACCAGAAATCTTAAATTAAAGATTCCATCGTCTAAATTGGGACATAAGTACATTGGACCTTATAAGATCAATAAGATTATAAGTGCTGTTGCTTGTCGTCTTCAACTACCCAGAACTATGAGAATCCACCCTGTCTTTCATGTATCCCTACTAAAGGCTGCAACACCCAATACGTTTCCTGGACGTTCTTCTCCTTGCCCTGACCCAGTGCTGGTCGATGGTCAGGAAGAATTTATGGTGGAAAGGATTCTAGATTCCAGGTTGTGCAGAAATCACTTGCAATATTTGATTAAATGGCAGGGCTACCCAGTGGAGGACAACTCATGGGAACCAGTCAATAATGTAAATGCTCCTCGCCTGCTCCGCCAGTTTCATCAGAGGTACCCTGACAAGCCTGGTCTGAGGTCATCCGGAGGTTGTCCCTAAGGGGGGAGTAATGTAAGGTTCTTTGTCTCTGTTGACATGTTCCTTGAAACTCAGTTTTCCGTCGGCCATTTTGCTTTCTGTCTTTCTGCAGCTCTTGCCCTCAGTTAATATGGAGTTTCCAGTTTTCATGTTCCCGCCCTGATTCTTCCCTCTTGCTTCTTAAGCAGCCTCAGCTGAACAATCAGTGCTCCTGAATCAAGCCTCAGTCAGTCTGTGACCTGACTCCTGGAAGCCTTGGACTTGTACTCCAGCTATTCCCTACTGAGGAACCTTGGAACACTTTTGGACTCTGGAAACCTGCTGTTTGGTGAATCCATGTTTGCAGAGGAATTACGGTACAGAGAAGAGATCCTGAACCTGCTTTGGAGAGTTATTGTAGAGCTTGAAGTTACTCTGGCCTGCTGTGTCTCCTGTCGCTGTTCCTGCAAACTGTGTGAACTTTTCAGCATGCTTGTATGAAGTAATACAAGTCATTTCATTTCAACCTATGTCTCCTGTGTTTTCCTCGCACCCAAGCACAAGACGCTATAGGAACTGTACACTATACATGACAATTGGTCTGAGGATGAAACGCCAAGGAGAAAGACAATTGAACACCAATTTTAGAACAAAAGGTCCTCCAAAATCTGGAAACAAACTGGACTCCTCTGTCAGACACAATGTTCTCAGGAATGCCGTGTAAACGAACCACGTGCTGAAGGAACAAAGGCACCAATTCAGAGGAGGAAGGCAACTTAGGTAATGGCACAAGATGTATCATCTTGGAAAACCTATCGCAAATCACCCAGATGACGGTCATTCTCTGAGAAACAGGGAGGTCGGAAATGAAATCCATAGAGATATGGGTCCATGGTCTCTTGGGCACCGGTAATGGCATCAACAAACCACTAGAACGAGAGCAAGGCTTGGAGCGAGAGCAAGTCCCGCAGGACTGCACAAACTCCCTGACATCACGAGACAAGGTAGGCCACCAAAAGGACCGACCAACCAAGTCCCTGGTACCAAAAATTCCGGGATGACCGGCCAACGCGGAACAATGAATCTCAGACATTACACTCTTTTTCCACTGGTCCGGGACAAACAATTTCCCAACAGGGCAGCGCTCGGGCTTATCTTCTGGCACCCCTCCAGAGCCAGTCTCAAATTGGGCGAGATGGCGGAAAGAACTACACCCTCTTTCAAAATAACAGAAGGATCAGATAACTCAGGAGAGTCCGCCAGGAAACTCCTCAGAGGGCATCCGCCTTAACATTTTTAGTGCCAGGAAGAAATGAAACCACAAAATTAAAACGTGTGAAAAACAAGGCCCACCTGGCCTGTCTAGGATTAAGTCGCTTGGCAGATTCCAGATAAACTAGATTCTTATGGTCAGTAAGGACCACCACCTGATGTTTGGCTCCCTCCAGCCAATGTCTCCACTCTTCAAAAGCCCACTTCATGGCTAATAACTCCCGATTACCCACGTCATAATTACGTTCAGTGGGAGAAAATTTTCGAGAGAAAAAGGCACAAGGGTTACTTTTAGAGGTCTCTGGATCTCTTTGGGACAAAACGGCACCTGCCCCAATTTCAGAGGCATCAACCTCCACCTGAAATGGTAGAGAAACATCAGGCTGCCGTAGAACAGGAGCAGAAGTGAATCTCTGCTTAAGTTCCTGAAACGCAGAAACTGCCTCAGGAGGCCAATTCACCACATCAGAACCCTTCTTGGTCAAATCAGTTAATGGTTTAACAATAACAGAGAAATTACCAATAAATTTACGATAAAAATTGGCAAAACCCAAGAATCTTTGAAGAGCCTTTAAAGAAGTAGGTTGGACCCAATCACAGATAGCCTGAACTTTGACCGGGTCCATTTCAATAACAGATGGGGACAAAATGAAACCCAGAAATGAGATCCTCTGAACGCCAAAAAGACACTTTGATCCCTTCACATACAGAGCATTCTCTCTCAAAATCTGGAACACAGTCCGAACATGTTTTACATGAGAGTTCCAGTCATTGGAAAAAATCAAGATATCATCCAAATAAACAATCAGAAATTTATCCACAAAATCCCTGAAAATGTCATTCATGAAGGACTGGAAGACAGAAGGAGCATTAGTGAGCCCAAAGGGCATCACAAGGTACTCAAAATGCCCTTCAGGGGTATTAAATGCCGTCTTCCATTCATCCCCGTGCTTAATGCGAATAAGGTTATATGCCCCCCTGAGGTCAAGCTTGGTAAACCAAGTAGCGTTTTTCACCCTGGAAAACAGATCAGAGATCAAGGGTAACGGATATTGATATTTCACAGTAATATTGTTCAAGAGACGATAATCAATACACGGCCTTAATGAACCATCCTTTTTGGCCACAAAGAAAAAACCAGCACCTAAGGGTGAAGAGGATGGTCTGATATGACCCTTCTCCAATGATTCCTTGATATAAGACCGCATAGCGTCATGTTCAGGTACAGACAAGTTAAAAAGGCGACCTTTAGGGAATTTACTACCCGGCACTAATTCAATAGCGCAGTCATATCTCCTATGGGGAGGTAAGGATGCAGATTTACTTTCGCTAAACACATCAGAAAAATCAATCAAAAAGTCAGGAACATCCTGAGCCTGGGGGGAGGCAGAAAAAACAGGAGTGTTGGTATTAACACATTGACAGCCCCAACTGGTAACAGACACAGATTTCCAATCCAAAACAGGATTATGAGACTGTAACCAAGGGAAACCCAGTACGATAATGTCATGCAGATTATACAGGACCAAAAATTTGCAACTCTCCTGATGATCAGGTTCTACCCTCATTATCACCTGAGTAGAGAACTGAGGTTTATTCTCAGCCAAAGGGGTAGAATCGATCCCCAGTAGGGGAATAGACTTCCGTAGGGGTATCAAGGGAAACCCACAACGTTTAGCAAAATCAAAATCCATCAGGTTAATAGCTGCTCCAGAATCAACAAAAGCCTGAGCAGAAAATTAGGACAGAGAGCATATCAGGGTAACAGTTAACAAAAACTTAGTCTGAACACTACCCAAGACAACTGAGCGAGCAAAACGTCTTCCCCGCTTAGGGCAGACAGAAATAGCATGAGAGGCATCACCACAGTAGAAACATAACCCATTGCGCTTTCGAAATTCATGACGCTGTGCCCCAGAAACCACTCTATCACACTGCATGGATTCAGAAGCAGGTTTACAAGGCAACATTATTCCACGCATACCTTTCCGCTCACGCAAACGTCTGTCAATTTGAATCGCTAATGACATAGAATCATTGAGACCAGAGGGAACAGGGAATCCCACCATAACATCCTTTACATTATCTGACAGTCCCTTCCGAAAAAGAGCTGCCAAAGCGTCGTCATTCCATTTGGTCGGGACTGCCCACCTACGGAATCTCTGACAGTATAACTCAGCGTCATCAAGCCCCTGATTTAATGCCAACAAAGTTTTTTCAGCTTGATCAGTGACATTAGGCTCATCGTACAATAACCCCAAAGCCTGAAAAAACGCATCAACATCACTCAAAACAGGATCCCCAGGTGTCAGGGAAAAAGCCCAATCCTGAGGGTCGCCGCGCAGGAGAGAGACGACAATTTGAACCTGCTGCGCTGCGTTCCCTGAGGACTTAGATTTTAAGGCAAAAAACAATTTACAGTTATTTTTAAAATTCAGAAACTTAGCTCGATCCCCTAAAAACAAATCTGGCATGGGAATCCTAGGTTCCACAACAGGCAACCTAGCAAGATAGGTAGCAATACTCTGAACCTCAGTGGCAAGCTGATCCACACGGCCAGACAACTGTGCAAACTCCATTGAGAGAAAAAAAAAAAAAAATCCTCCTCAGCACCCAGAGATACAGAGGGAAAAAAAATGCAACAAACAGAAAAAAAAAAAAATATCTGACAACTCTGACAACTTTTTTCTTTCACAATATTTTTCCCTTCTGTGAGTACCATATAATTTTCAGTTTTGGCCGGTGATACTGTTATGATTTGGTAGCTGAGGAGAGCAGGCAAAAAAGGAAATACACCAGAGCAGTTGGAAACTATGAGATTGCAGTACCCTGACTAACCACCACAACTAGAGGCAGCCGTGGAGCGTTCCTACGTTGGTCCTAGACGCCTCGTCACAGCCTGAGAAACTAACTACACCTAAAGATAGAGGAAAGCTATCTGCCCCGGAGCAGAACCCCAAAGATAATAGAAAGCCCCCAAACATGTAATGGCGGTTAGACAAGAAGAAATACTGACACAGACAGAAAATAGTATGAGCAAACGTTGGGGCCCAAACTTACTAAATAGTAAAGGATAGGAAGGGCACTTACTGCAATCCCAAAAACCCTGAAAAGCACCAACTCTACTAATTTCAAAAACACCTGAGATCACACGACCTCTACCACCTAAATTAGTTCTCTGGTGTAACAAAATCAAAACAGCAGCCACTGAAAAAACTGGAAAAAGCAAATGTACAAACATCAGTGGCTGAACTGAACTGAGAGGCAAAAGCCCCCAGAGGGGACCCTGAAGGCCCCCACAGAAGTGCAGGACAAAATGCAAAAATCAAGCACAAAAACAAAAAGAAGAAAATGACTTATCTGTTAGCAGGAGATTCAGACATGACACAGCAGGCTACCAAGGAAACAGGAATCAAGGATTGAGACCAGAACAATTGATCACCGGCAACCCTGATGGGAAGGTGACTCCCTTATATAAGACCAGTCAGTAACACCTGATTCCCAATCCTCACAATCTTCACTGGACAGTCCAGTACCGTTTGTAACCACCAGAGGGAGCTTCTGCTCAGAACTCATTTCCAGCCTATTCACAACAGGGCCTATACCAGCCTCCATTTTGTCTGTTCACAGAGCCACAGGCTGCTAAC
>JARQOD010001074.1:52070-110452 GCA_033576555.1 Oophaga sylvatica | reverse complement strand
AAGAAGGGTGTTGTGGTGCACATAGCGAGTGGCGTGGAGACGGGGTTTCATGACCAGTTGTGGACGATTTCTCGAGTACCGCTCCACACGACTTTAAGGGTAGTTATCTCTCAGGCTGTGACGAGGCGTCTAGGATCACCGTAGGAACGCTCCACGCTACTTCTAGTTGTGTGGTTAATTCAGGTTACAGCAATCCAATAGGTTCCAGCCTCTCTGGTGTATTACCGCTTTTGCTATTTTTTGCTATTTCTCTTCAGTTACCGAAACATAACAGTATCTCCGCCCCCAAAACTGAAAATTGTATGGTACTCACAGAAGGGAAAATAGTAATAAAGGAAACTCTGTTTGTTGCATTTTTTTTCCCCTCTTTTCTCTGGGTGCTAAGGAGGAATTTTTTTTTCTCTCTCAATTGAGTTTGCACAGTTGTCTGGCCGTGTGGATCAGCTTGCCACTGAGGTTCGGAGTAATGCTACCTATCTTGCTGGGTTGCCGGTTGTGGAACCTAGGATCCCCATGCCAGATTTGTTTTTGGGGGATCGATCTAAATTTCTGAATTTCAAAAATAACTGTAAGTTGTTTTTTGCCTGAAAACGGGTCTGGTGGGTGGAACTACTGACGAGACAGGTCAGGTGGGTGGAACCACAAAGCTTTATTATACAAGAGAGTTTACTTGTAAGAGAGCGGGTGGCACCGGGGAAAAGGGGCAGGGAATCACGGCAGGGGATATAGGTAGTCTCTGGACAGGCAGGCCGTCACGACGAGTGACCAGGCAGTCTCTGGACAGGCAGGTTGTCACAGCAAGTGACCAAGGCAGTCTCTGGACAGGCAGGTTGTCACAGCAAGTGACCAAGGCAGTCTTTGGACAGGCAGGTTGTCACGGCAAGTGACCAAGGCAGTCTTTGGACAGGCAGGTTGTCACGGCAAGTGACCAGGCAGTCTCTAGAACAGGGCAGCATATACGACCTGATATGGTGGAGCCTCCAGGTAGGCTGCAGTCGGAGGGCAGATGATCGCTCCCAGGTGAGCAGGCAAGAGCCGTGGATCTCTGCAGATGATGTCCGAACTTCCGATGGAGCTGCAGTCGGATGGCAGATGATCGCTCCTAGGTGAGCAGGCAAGAGCCGGGGATCTCTGCAGATGACGTCCGAAACCTGGATGGCACTGCAGACGGATGGCAGACAGGCAAGCCGACAGGTAACAGGCAGGTAACTGGAATCAGGAGCTGATGGCTGAAACAGAGTTAGACTGCACAGGAACAACATTGCTCGGGCACCTACATTAAGGAGGAAGCCCTTAATATAGGGTGGAGTCCTCCAGCATTGGCTGGAGACTGATTTGGAAAATGTGCGCGGCTCCTTTAAGAGCGGGGAGGGTGCGGGCGCGCGCCCTAAGGCCAGTAGCAGGGAAGGAGCGCGCGGGACCAGCAGGGCGGAAGGAGGGCGCCGAGGATGCCAGAGGCGCAGAGGAGGCTGGGAGCGCTGAGGACGCTGAGCGCAGGTGAGGAGAGCGACGTCCCTGTCTGGCAGCAGGCAGGGACGCGGGCGCTACAGTACCCCCCCTCTAGGCCCCCCCTTCTTTAGGCCAGAAAGAAATTTAGCTAGGATAAGAGGGCAATGGATGTTCTCCCGAGGCTCCCAGGTTCTCTCCTCAGGACCAAACCCCTTCCAATCCACCAAAAAATAAGTCTTTCTTCCTACCCTTTTTGTGGCCAGAATGTTCTCTACCTCAAATTCATCATCAGCAGACACTGGAGCAGGAGGTGTACTGTAGACTTAAAAAAAGAGTTAAGAACCACAGGTTTGAGGAGAGATACATGAAAAGAATTAGGAATTTTCAAATTGGCCGGGAGTTTCAATTTATAGGACACCGGATTGATCTGACTGATGATCTCAAAAGGACCGATGAACCGAGGACCTAACTTGTAGGACGGAATTTTGAGTCGAACATATTTGGACGAAAGCCAGACTTTGTCCCCAGGACGGAATAGAGGAGGATCCAGACGTTTTTTGTCAGCATGTCTTTTCATGCGCTCGGAAGACTGAATGAGTGCGGACCGGGTACTCTCCCAGATGGAGGAGAATTCTCTAACCAGAGATTCCGCAGCTGGATTGTCCACAGAGATGGAAACAGGAACAGGGATCCGAGGGTGCTGACCGAAGACTACAAAAAACGGAGACTTGGTGGAAGATTCGCTCTCATGATTATTGTAGGAGAATTCGGCCCAAGGCAGGAGCTCCACCCAGTCAGAATGGTGGGCATTAACGAAGTGTCGAAGATAACTGGTCAAATTCTGATTTATTCGTTCAACTTGTCCATTGGACTGTGGGTGGTAAGCGGAGGAAAAATCAAGGGTGACGTTTAGCAACTTACAAGTGGCTCTCTCCAGAAACGTGAGGTGAACTGAACCCCACGATCCGACACAATGTGACGAGGCAGACCATGAAGACGGAAGATGTGGCGGATAAAGTCTTTAGCCAACTCGGGTGCAGACGGAAGACCTGGCAGAGGAATGAAGTGAGCCATCTTGGAAAAGCGGTCAGTGACCACCCAAATGACTGTACAACCAGCAGAGACGGGAAGATCAGTAATGAAGTCCATGGCTATATGTTGCCAGGGAGCAGCGGGTACAGGAAGCGGAAAGAAGACGGCCGGTAGGCAGTGTCTCGGAACTTTGTTGCGGGCACAGGAAAGACAGGCAGAAACAAAGTCTATTACGTCTTTGTGCAGGGTAGGCCACCAATAATGCCGGGTAATGAGTTGGAGGGTCTTTTTTTTGACCAGCGTGGCCAGCGAGTTTAGACGAGTGACCCCAATGTAGGATTCTCTTCCGATCGGTTTCTGATACGAACGTCTTACCAGGAGGGAGACGATTTAGACTCACGGGAGCCACCTGCATCACTCTGGCGGGATCGATGATATGTTTAGGCTCATCTTCGAGATCCGACACCAGGAAAGACCGAGACAAGGCATCCGCCTTGACGTTTTTGTCAGCTGGGCGAAAATGCAATAGAAAATCGAAGCGGGCAAAAAACAAGGACCACCGGGCTTGGCGAGGATTAAGTCTCTGTGCCTGCTGGAGGTATGCCAGATTTTTGTGGTCCGTGTAGATGATTACCGGATGAAGAGCCCCTTCGAGTAGGTAACGCCACTCCTCCAATGCCAACTTAATGGCCAATAACTCTCGATCTCCTATGGAGTAGTTGCGCTCGGAGGAGGAGAAGAGTTTGGAGAAGAAACCGCAGGATACCATCCTCCCGGATGGCGATTTTTTGGGTAAGAAACCGCTCCGGCTCCAGCAGAGGAAGCGTCCACCTCCAGGAAGAACTGCTTGTTGCCATCCGGGCGATGCAGCACTGGAGCGGAAGAGAAGGCCTGTTTCAGAGAAAGGAAGGCCTCCTCTGCTTCGGTCGTCCACTGTTTGGGTTAGCATCCTTGCGAGTGAGCGCTGAGATTGGAGCAGTCCTGGAAGAGAAGTGCGGTATAAGAGACGGTAATAATTGGCAAATCCCAAAAACCGCTGAATGGCCTTCAACCCCTCTGGTCGGGGCCATTTCTCGATGGCAGACAGTTTCTCTGGATCCATTCGTAGGCCTGTCTGAGAAATAATGTAGCCCAGAAACGGAAGCGAAGTCTGCTCAAAGAGGCACTTCTCATATTTGGCGAAGAGGTGATTCTGCCTGAGCCTGAGCAGAACCTGACGAACATCCCTCCGGTGAGACTGAAGATCCGGAGAGAAGACCAAGATGTCGTCAAGGTACACCACAACACAGGAGTAGAGGAGGTCCCGGAAGATGTCATTGACCAACTCCTGAAAGACTGCTGGAGCATTACAGAGACCAAAGGGCATCACCAAGTACTCGTAGTGGCCGTCCCGGGTGTTGAATGCCGTCTTCCATTCATCTCCTCGACGAATACGAACCAGGTTGTATGCTCCACGAAGATCTAGTTTGGTGAAGACTCTAGCCCCTCTAAGACGATCAAACAGTTCTGGAATGAGCGGAAGAGGGTACTTATTCTTCACCGTGATCGAATTTAGGCCTCTGTAGTCAATACAGGGACGCAGAGATCCGTCTTTCTTTTTAACGAAGAAGAAACCTGCTCCCGCTGGGGAGGTAGATTTCCGGATGAATCCCTTTGCTAAGTTCTCCTCGATATATTCGGACATCGACCTAGTCTCAGCAGCAGACAACGGGTAAATACGCCCACGGGGAGGCGTAGTACCGGGCAACAGGTCAATCGGACAATCATATGGTCTATGCGGGGGTAATGTCTCTGCTTCCTTTTTATTGAAGACATCAGCAAATGACCAATATGGAATCGGGAGTCCAGGTAGATTAGCAGGTGTAGGAGAAGAATAGACAGGATGAACAGGCACCAGACACGTTTTATGACAGTCCTGTCCCCAGCGAAGAACCTCTCCATTCTGCCAGTCGAGCACAGGTGCATGTTTTTGGAGCCAAGGCAGACCTAGTAAGAAAGCATGAGAGAGTCCGGGTAAAACATGAAACGAGATGCTCTCAGAATGCAACATTCCCACCTGCAGGGTTATGACTTCGGTGATAAGTCGGATGGGACGAGGTAGGAGGCCCCCATCCACAGCAGCAACAGATACAGGTTCAACAAGAGGTTTGGTGGGAATGCGATACTTCTCTACTAGAGCCTGTGACACGAGATTCCCAGCTGCTCCAGAATCAAGTTGGGCCATTTCGAAGTGGCGGTTCTTACCGAGCAGAATTGAAACCGACAGCAGCAGGGATGAAGAGGATTTATTTTTGTCTAGATTGACCTCTCCGAGCGAACCTAGACACAGGCGTTTCCCGACTTCTCCGGACAGGTTTGGATCCAGTGCTCCTTACTGCCGCAGTAGAAGCAACTTTTCTTGGCACGGCGTGAGTCCAGACGGGCTTTGACCATCTTGGTCTGGTCGACCTGCATAGGCTCAGCAGTGTGCACCTGAGGAGAAACGGAAGAGGTTATAGATCTCTGACACGAGGGTGCAAGATGGGAAAATTTTTCTTTACGGGTGATCTCTTTGGCTCGTTCCTGGAACCGTAGATCAATTCGATTGGCAAGATTTATTAAATCATCTAGAGAGGTTGGAATGTCCCGACCGGCAAGTTCGTCTTTAATACGGCCAGACAGACCCTCCCAGAAGACCGAAATTAGAGCTTCATTGTCCCAAGCTAGTTCTGAGGCTAAAGTCCGGAACCGTATGGCATATTGACCAACGGTGAGGCTCTCCTGACGGAGACGCAGCAGAGATGATGCAGAGGAAGTCTTCCGTCCAGGTTCGTCGAATACCTTCCGGAAGGCCGAGAGAAAAGCAGGCAGGTCAGATACCAGAGGATCCTCTCTCTCCCAGAGAGGATTAAGCCAGGCCAGGGCCTCTCCGGTGAGATGGGACATGATGAAGGCAATTTTGGCCCGGTCAGAGTTAAACTGGTGTGCCAGGAGTTCAAAATGCAGGGTGCACAGATTAATGAAACCCCGAGCCAGAGCAGGATCGCCTCCAAACCTAGGAGGAGCTGACAGTCGGGGTCTGGGAAGGGAAACCACGGAATTGGGAATCAGCGGGACTGACGGATTATGAGTCATGGCTCCAGCGATGGTTGCTGGTGATGAATTCAGAGTGTCCAGACGGGAATTGACGTTCCGCAGGTGACCAGGATGGCCTCCTGTTGAGACCTCTGGCGAGACAGCTCATGACACAGTTCCGGGAGTGAAGGGGTTTGGGTGCCACCGGGTTCCATGGCCCGAGCAAACTGTAACGGGTCTGGTGGGTGGAACTACTGACGAGACAGGTCAGGTGGGTGGAACCACAAAGCTTTATTATACAAGAGAGTTTACTTGTAAGAGAGCGGGTGGCACCCGGGAAAAGGGCAGGGAATCACGGCAGGGGATATAGGTAGTCTCTGGACAGGCAGGCCGTCACGACGAGTGACCAGGCAGTCTCTGGACAGGCAGGTTGTCACAGCAAGTGACCAAGGCAGTCTCTGGGACAGGCAGGTTGTCACAGCAAGTGACCAAGGCAGTCTTTGGGACAGGCAGGTTGTCACGGCAAGTGACCAAGGCAGTCTTTGGGACAGGCAGGTTGTCACGGCAAGTGACCAAGGCAGTCTCTGGGACAGGCAGGTTGTCACGGCAAGTGACCAGGCAGTCTCTGGACAGGCAGGTTGTCACGGCAAGTGACCAGGCAGTCTCTGGACAGGCAGGTTGTCACGGCAAGTGACCAGGCAGTCTCTGGACAGGCAGGTTGTCACGGCAAGTGACCAGGCAGTCTCTAGAACAGGGCAGGCATATACGACCTGATATGGTGGAGCCTCCAGGTAGGCTGCAGTCGGATGGCAGATGATCGCTCCCAGGTGAGCAGGCAAGAGCCGTGGATCTCTGCAGATGATGTCCGAACTTCCGGATGGAGCTGCAGTCGGATGGCAGATGATCGCTCCTAGGTGAGCAGGCAAGAGCCGGGGATCTCTGCAGATGACGTCCGAACCTCTGGATGGCACTGCAGACGGATGGCAGACAGGCAAGCCGACAGGTAACAGGCAGGTAACTGGAATCAGGAGCTGATGGCTGAAACAGAGTTAGACTGCACAGGAACAACATTGCTCGGGCACCTACATTAAGGAGGAAGCCCTTAATATAGGGTGGAGTCCTCCAGCATTGGCTGGAGACTGATTTGCAAAAATGCGCGCGGCTCCTTTAAGAGCGGGGGAGGGTGCGGGCGCGCGCCCTAAGGCCAGTAGCAGGGAAGGAGCGCGCGGGACCAGCAGGGCGGAAGGAGGGCGCCGAGGATGCCAGAGGCACAGAGGAGGCTGGGAGCGCTGAGGACGCTGAGCGCAGGTGAGGAGAGCGACGTCCCTGTCTGGCAGCAGGCAGGGACGCGGGCGCTACATTGCCCTTTAAAGCCTAAGTCCTCAGGGAATGCGGCACAGCAGGTTCAAATTGTCATCTCCCTGCTGCGCGGTGGCCCTCAGGATTGGGCTTTTTCCCTGACACCTGGGGATCCTGTTTTGAATGATATTGATGTATTTTTTCAGGCTCTGGGGTTGTTGTACGATGAACCTAATGTCACTGATCAAGCTGAAAAGATCTTGTTGGCATTAAATCAGGGTCTTGAAGACGCTGAGTTGTACTGTCAGAAATTTCGAAAGTGGGCAGTCCTGACCAAATGGAATGATGATGCTTTGGCAGCCCTTTTTCGAAAGGGTCTGTCAGAAAAAGTAAAGGACGTTATGGTGGGATTCCCTGTTCCCTCTGGTCTCAATGATTCTATGTCTTTGACTATTCAAATTGACAGAAGTTTGCGTGAGCGCAGAGGTATGCGTGAGATAGTGTTGCCTTGTGAGCCAGCTCCTGAGCCCATGCAGTGCTATGGAGTGACTTAGTGTCTCAGCGTCATGAGTTTCGTAAGCGCAATGGGTTATGTTTCTACTGTGGTGACACTTCCCATGCTAGTTCTGTCTGCTCTAAGCGGGGAAGACGTTTTGCACGCTCAGTTGTCTTGGGTAGTGTTCAAACTAAATTTCTGTTGACTGTTACCCTGATTTGCTCCCTGTCCACATTTTCTGCTCAGGCTTTTGTTGACTCAGGAGCAGCTATTAACCTGATGGATTTTAACTTTGCCAAACGTTTTGGGTTTCCCATGATACCCCTGCGGAAGTCTATTCCCCTACTGGGCATTGATTCTACCCCTTTGGCGGAGAATAAACCC
Source organism: Oophaga sylvatica (assembly GCA_033576555.1). Classification (NCBI taxonomy): domain Eukaryota; kingdom Metazoa; phylum Chordata; class Amphibia; order Anura; family Dendrobatidae; genus Oophaga; species Oophaga sylvatica. The sequence continues at coordinate 102,738 of JARQOD010001074.1, read as the reverse complement.
CAGTTTTCTACTCAGGTGATAATAAGGGTTGAACCAGATCATCAGGAGAGTTGCAAATTTCTGGTGCTGCATAATCTGCATGACATTATTGTACTAGGTTTCCCTTGGTTACAGTCTCATAATCCTGTTTTGGTTTGGAAATCTGTGTCTGTGACCAGTTGGGGCTGCCAATGTGTTAATACTGACACTCCTGTTTTTCTGCCTCTCCCCAGTCTCAGGATGTCCCTGAGTTTTTAACTGATTTTTCTGATGTGTCTAGTGAAAGTAAATCTGCATCCTTGCCCCCTCACAGGAGCTATGATTGTGCTATTGAGTTAGTGCCTGGTGGTAAATTTCCTAAAGGTCGCCTTTTTATTTTAACTATGCCTGAACACGATGCTATGCGATCTTATATCAAGGAGTCATTGGAGAAGGGTCATATCAGACCATCTTCTTCACCCTTTGGCGCCATTTTTTTCTTTGTGGCCAAAAAGGATGGTTCCTTGAGGCCGTGTATTGATTATCGCCTCCTGAATAAGATCACTGTTAAATATCAATATCCGTTACCTTTGATTTCTTACCTATTTTCCAGAGTGAAAAGTGCTAGTTGGTTTACCAAGCTTGACCTCAGGGGGGCATATAACCTTATTCGCATTAAGCACGGAGATGAATGGAAGACGGCGTTTAATATCCCAGAGGGGCATTTTGAGTACCTAGTGATGCCTTTTGGGCTTACTAATGCCCCTTCCATCTTCCAATCCTTTATGAATGATATTTTCAGGGATTTTGTGGATAAATTTCTGATTGTTTATTTGGATGATATCTTGATTTTTTCCAATGACTGGGACTCTCATTTGAAACATGTTCGGACTGTGTTCCAGATTTTGAGAGAGAGTGCACTGTATGTGAAGGGATCAAAGTGTCTGGGATTCATTTTGTCTCCGTCTGTTATTGAAATGAACCCGGTCAAGGTTCAGGCCATCTGTGATTGGGTTCAACCTACTTCATTGAAGGCTCTTCAGAGATTTTTGGGTTTTGCCAATTTTTATTGTAAATTTATTGTTAATTTCTCTGGTATTGTTAAACCATTGACTGATTTGACCAAAAAGGGTTCCGATGTGGTGAATTGGCCTCCTGAGGCAGTTTCTGCGTTTCAGGAACTTAAGCAGAGATTCATTTCTGCTCCTGTTCTATGGCAGCCTGATGTTTCTCTGCCGTTTCAGGTGGAGGTTGATGCCTCTGAGATTTGGGCAGGTGCCGTTTTGTCTCAAAGGGATCCAGAGACCTCTAAGAGTAACCCTTGTGCCTTTTTCTCTCGAAAATTTTCTCCCACTGAACGTAATTATGACGTGGGTAACCGGGAGTTATTGGTCATGAAGTGGGCCTTTGAAGAGTGGAGACATTGGCTGGAAGGAGCCAAACATCAGGTGGTGGTCCTCACGGACCATAAGAACCTGGTTTATCTTGAATCAGCCAAGCGACTTAATCCTAGACAGGCCAGGTGGGCCTTGTTTTTCACACGTTTTAATTTTGTGGTTTCTTTTCTTCCTGGCACTAACAATGTCGGATGCCCTCTCGAGGAGTTTCTTTGCAGATTCTCCTGAGTTATTTGATCCTGCTGTTATTTTGAAAGAGGGTGTGGTTCTTTTCGCCATTTTGCCCAATTTGAGACTGGCTCTGGAAGGGTGTCAGGAGGATAAACCTGAGCGCTGCCCTGTTGGAAGTTCTTTGTTCCAGACCAGTGGAAAAAGAGTGTGATGTCTGAGATTCATTGTTCCGCGTTGGCTGGTCATCCCGGGATTTTTGGTACCAGAGACTTGGTGAGTCGCTCCTTTTGGTGGCCTACTTTGTCTTGTGACGTCAGGGACATTGTGCAGTACTGTGGGACTTGCTCTCGTTCCAAGCCTTGCTCTCGTTCTAGTGGTTTGTTAATGCCATTACCTGTACCCAAGAGGCCATGGACCTATATTTCTATGGATTTTATGTCTGACCTTCCTGTCTCTCAGAGAATGACCGTTATTTGGGTAATCTGTGATAGGTTTTCCAAGATGATACATCCTGTGCCATTACCTAAGTTGCCTTCCTCCTCCGAGTTGGTGCCTTTGTTCTTTCAGCATGTAGTTCGGTTACCTGGCATTCCGGAGAACATTGTGTCTGACAGAGGAGTCCAGTTTGTTTCCAGATTTTGGAGGACATTTTGTTATAAACTTGGTGTTCAGTTGTCTTTCTCCTCTGCATTTCACCCTCAGACCAATGGACAAACCGAGAGAACAAACCAGACCTTGGAGACTTATTTGAGATGTTTTGTGTCTGCTGATCAAGATGACTGGGTCTCTTTTTTGCCTTTGGCTGAGTTTGCTCTTAATAATAGGGCTAGCTCTGCCACCTTGATGTCTCCATTTTTCTGCAATTCTGGGTTTCACCCTCGATTTTCTTCAGGACAGACGGAGGCTTCTGTCTGTCCGGGGGTTAACTCTATTATGCAGCGTATGCAGCAGATTTGGGACCAGGAGGTGGAGAGGTTGTCTCTCTCTCAGGAGAAGGCCCAGCGGTTTGCCAACTGGCATAGGACTGATTGTCCTCGTTTTAAAGTGGGGGACTTGGTTTGGTTGTCCTCAAGGAATATCCCTATGAAGGTTGCATCTCCTAAATTTAAGCCAAAGTTCATTGGACCTAATAAGATCATGGAAATTATTAATCCGGTTTCCTTCCGTTTGCTTCTTCCAGGGACATTTAAGATCCATAACGTGTTCCACAAGCGTTTATTGAAGAGGTTTGTCGAGCCAGTGGTTCCTATGGCTGCGTCTCCCGACCCTGTTTTGGTTGAGGGCAATTTGGAGTATGCGGTTGAGAAGATATTGGATTCTCGTTTTGCTAGACGGAAACTCCAGTATTTGGTTAAGTGGAGAGGTTATGGTCAGGAGGACAATTCTTGGGTGTTTGCTTCGGACATTCATGCTACGAGACTTATCCGTGCCTATCATCGAGCCCATCCTGATAGGCCTGGTTGCGCAGGTGAGGGTTCGGTGACCCCTCCTCAAGGGGGGGTTACTGTTGTGAATATGCTGGAAGCGGCTTCTGAGCTGGGGCTCCCTCCGGTGGTTGCTGAGGGTAATGAGCTGATTAATGAATGGCCTTCAGCTGGCGCGGAATGGTAGGATATGAGTGGCCTGAGTTCCCAGCAGCCTTGCCGGTTATCAATTGTTCCTTCTGGTTTTGCTTGGAGCACTGCTAGTTTCCTGCTCTCCCTCAGATAAGTGTTTGCTGGTTTTTTTTCTCTGTTTGATTTTCTCTGCTGGTTTGCTGCTTGCAGTGGACTGCAGCCTGTCCCCTTTTGGGGGTCTGGCGCTGCAATTGTGCTCCGTTTGGGTCTGCACTTTTGCTTTGCTCCTTTGTTACTTTTTATTTGCTGAATAGCATTTTGTTACACCAGAGATCTGATTTAGGTGGATGAGATCGTGTGATCTCAGGTTTTTGGCAATCAGAAGTGTTGGTATTTTTGTTAGGGTTTTTGTTGGATTGCAGTCAGAATTCTTTCCTGTACTTTTCTGTCTAGACAGATTGGGCCCCAGCATTTGCTCATTCTATTTTCTGTCTGTGTCCGTGCTTTCTTCTTGTCTAACCGCCATTACATTTTTAGGGGCTTCCTATTTTCTTTGGGGATCTGCTCCGGGGCAGATAGCTTTCATCTTTCTGCCTTTAGGGGTAGTTATCTCTCAGGCTGTGACAAGGCGTCTAGGATCACCGTAGGAACGCTCCACGGCTACTTCTAGTTGTGTGGTTAGTTCAGGTTACTGCAATCCAATAGGTTCCAGCCTCTCTGGTGTATTACCGCTTTTGCTATTTTTTGCTATTTCTCCTCAATTACCGAAACATAACAGAATTGATTGCAGTTGTCAACTATGGTTCAAAATTACCTCTCCTCCCCTATCGATGTTTTCTCTCACAGTTCATTCCCCTTTGACCACTGGGCCTGTAAACTGGACACCTGGCCTGAATTGGCACAATATACCTTACAGGAGCTCGATTGCCCTGCTGGTAGTGTGCTATCAGAAAGAGTCTTCAGTGCTGCTGGATCAATCTTGACAGAAAGAAGGACCCGGCTAGTGACCATGCTGGTAATCTCACCTTCATTAAAATGAACCATGCCTGGGTTTCATAGAATTTTGTATCACCTTCCCCTGATGACACATAGGTTGCCAGCAAAATGGCTCGCTTTGCCCTCCTCTTCCTCCGACTTCTCCAATTCCTCCATTTGCAGCTGCTGAACGTCCAGCCTACAACTCAACATATGCCAGTTTTTCCACCTCCCTAACTGGGCTGTACCTCCCCAGGGCCAGCGTCACCTGGCACACCCGGGGAAGTGCCGGTGCCCTGAGTAGGTTGGGGGGGCCCACTCACCATCAGAGACACCAGAGTACTATGAGGGGCCCTGTGCCAGTGCCGTCGCCCACGAGTGGGCCCCCCCTTTCTTGATCATGGCCCCAGCACTTGCAATACTTACCTCTCCCTGCTCCACAGCTGTGACGTCTTCCGCGTTTCCTGACAGTGACATTCAGGTCAGAGAGCGCGATGGCGTCACGTCTGTGCGCCCTCTGCCTGAACAGTCCAAGTGCAGAGAGCTGGAAGATGGCGACGCTGAGGAGTCCAGAGTAGAGCAGTGCCCGAGGAGAGGTATTTCATTTTTTTTAATGTTTGGAGCAATATAAGGGGAGCATTATACACTGGAATTATATATGGGGCCCATCATACACTTGAGCATCATAGATAGGGCCCATTATACACTGGAGCATCATCCATAGGGCCCATCATACACTGGAGCATTATAAATGGGGCCCATCATACACTGGAGCATCATATACGGGGCCCATTATACACTGGAGAATTATAAATGGGGCCCATTGTATATGGAGCATTACATAGTCACATCATACATTGGAGCATCATCCATAGGGCCCATCATTCACTGGAGCATTATAAATGGGGCCCATCATACACTGGAGCATTATAAATGGGACCCATCATACACTTGAGCATCATATGCGATGCCCATTATACACTGGAGCATCATATGGTGTCCATTATATATGGAGCATTATATAGGCCTATCATACACTCTATTTGAACACAAGGTCATATACACAAATATGAGTATAGAAATGTTGAAGCAAAATTGCTTCATCCCAAGTTCGGCCCAACGGCCCATCTATAGTGGATGAACTACTCCAAAGAGTTAATATTATATACCAAAATAATGGAGTATAAACAACATCATATTATAAAAATACAAAAACTTTATTAGAACAATACAATGCCAACAATAATGGCCAACAATATAGTAAAAAGAATGGAGGAGGAAATAAACTGCAGGTATGAAACATGGGGATAGCACTACCTATATAGTAACCAGGGTATATCAGATCATTAAGGCATCAGCACAAAAATAGTGCAAGTGGTAAGTGCACACCATATGGTATAAATAAGGGCCCAGCAAGGCTCCAAATGATAATAAATGGCACAAAATATACCAAATAAAAGGTCACATATTCTTACCCATATCAAATGGTTGAGATAGTGTGTCCCCAGCGGCCCCCTGACGCGCATTTCGCGACAGTGCTTTCTCAAAAAGGGATGCAGGTTGTCATAATCCCAGAGTTTATATAGGCACACCATAGATTAGAATATTGCCGGTGTATGTTGGCGCACATGAGTCCGACGTCACACGCTAATAATGTGTTACCTCCCTTCTTCCGGCCGTCGCTGCTGCACGTGCAAAGGCGAAATGTCGCCCTGTGACGTCATCAAAATGCACCCGCAGCGTCACCGTCGGCCAGGAAGATAGAGGCTAAGCGTGTGAATACGGCACATGCGCGCACCACAGCGGCCATCTTCTTGGAGACCCAATGGTGGACATTTTGGATAGGATTAGTAAAAACTGAAAACTAATAATGTGTTACAATTGTGATAACAAAATAAACTAAGATGTTAAATATTACTGAACAGAGCAAACAAATAATGTGATCGAAGTGCTTCTATAACAATAATTAGAAAAGTTGTTGATAATTAGTGCAAAACATAATATGTGAACATATAAAGATATGAGTGTAGAACAATCTTGAATGGTGAAGGTTATTCATGTCCAGATGTCCAATCGAGGTAGATCTCATAAGAGAATATCGTTTATCGAAATCTCCACAATTAAATACACCGGCATAATTGAACTGAATAAAAAACTGAAAAAATGACATAAGATTAAAATCAAACGGTTAAAAAGCGTGGTGGGGTAAATTCACATATAATAATAACATGAACGCCTATATGCATAGCGCACAGGACAATGGTGGATATCGTAGTCGCGTTAAAGGGCACTACCCCTTACAAATATGGTGCAAAAGTCAACTTTTCATTTAGACCCTTAGGTGCAACCGTATCGAGAATAACTATCCATCTACACTCACGTTGAGCCAAAGTACGATTGAGGTTGCCACCTCTAATGCCACCATGGACCCTATCAATACCCCTAATCTTAAGTCCACTGGGATCAGATCCATGGCATAGGCGAAAGTGTCGGGGCAACGTTTTTAGTGCCGTGACATCAGTAGCTTCTCTCGCGGCCATGATGTCACGTACGTGTTCGTGTGTCCTAATTTTCAACTCCCTAGATGTGAGGCCCACATATATGAGGGAGCACGGGCATGTAGCATAATATACCACATGTGTGGTATTACATGAGATATAATCACGTATTGTGAATTCCCTGCTCCCATCAGATTTTGTGAAGGTCCCACATCTGAGAATATTAGGGCACGCGACACATGATCCGCAAGGAAAACAACCCACTCTCGGATTGGGTATATGGAAAAAGGATTGTGGTTTTGCCACATAGTGGCTTTTGACTAGATAGTTTCTGATATTCATACCCCTCCGTTGTGTCAATGCGGGAAGTTGAGGTAAATTAGCCGCTAATGTTGTATCCGTGTGTAAAACGGACCAATGTTTTGTTAATATGCCACGAATCTGCTCCCAGCGACAAACCTGTTTCTCGGTTTTTGGGAGAGGCAGGTTTTCTTTGGTGACGGAGCGCACGCCGCGGACCCAGTGGTAGGGTGGTTTCGGTACATTGATGATGTACTCATGATCTGGAAGGGGAATGAGACCAGCCTATCGCTGTTTATGCAGTACCTCAATGACAATTCTCTCAATCTTAAATTTACTTATAAATTTCACACTAAATTTATTGATTTTTTGGATGTGACACTGTGCGTAGCGGAGGATGGTTCCATTGAAACTGATTTATATCGGAAAGAGACGGCTGTCAATTCCCTTTTACATGCCTCCTCTGCGCACAGTTCATCTGTTATTAAAGCCATCCCAGTTGGACAATTTTTGAGAAACAGACGGACTTGCTCGACCATGACCCGCTTCGAGCGACAGTCCGTCACCCTTGCTGAGCGCTTTAGGGATAGGGGTTACAGCAACCGTTCTATCAAGGCTGGATAAAGACGTGCAAAACGAACCAGAAGAGAAGACCTCTTGATAACAACACGCGAAAAGAAAAATCTAAAACAATCCAATGAATTGCGATTCATCTCTACCTCTAATTGTCGCTGGGAGCAGATTCGTGGCATATTAACAAAACATTGGTCCGTTTTACACACGGATACAACATTAGCGGCTAATTTACCTCAACCTCCCGCATTGACACAACGGAGGGGTATGAATATCAGAGACTATCTAGTCAAAAGCCACTATGTGGCAAAACCACAATCCTTTTTCCATATACCCAATCCGAGAGTGGGTTGTTTTCCTTGCGGATCATGTGTCGCGTGCCCTAATATTCTCAGATGTGGGACCTTCACAAAATCTGATGGGAGCAGGGAATTCACAATACGTGATTATATCTCATGTAATACCACACATGTGGTATATTATGCTACATGCCCGTGCTCCCTCATATATGTGGGCCTCACATCTAGGGAGTTGAAAATTAGGACACGCGAACACGTACGTGACATCATGGCCGCGAGAGAAGCTACTGATGTCACGGCACTAAAAACGTTGCCCCGACACTTTCGCCTATGCCATGGATCTGATCCCAGTGGACTTAAGATTAGGGGTATTGATAGGGTCCATGGTGGCATTAGAGGTGGCAACCTCAATCGTACTTTGGCTCAACGTGAGTGTAGATGGATAGTTATTCTCGATACGGTTGCACCTAAGGGTCTAAATGAAAAGTTGACTTTTGCACCATATTTGTAAGGGGTAGTGCCCTTTAACGCGACTACGATATCCACCATTGTCCTGTGCGCTATGCATATAGGCGTTCATGTTATTATTATATGTGAATTTACCCCACCACGCTTTTTAACCGTTTGATTTTAATCTTATGTCATTTTTTCAGTTTTTATTCAGTTCAATTATGCCGGTGTATTTAATTGTGGAGATTTCGATAAACGATATTCTCTTATGAGATCTATCTCGATTAGACATCTGGACATGAATAACCTTCACCATTCAAGATTGTTCTACACTCATATCTTTATATGTTCACATATTATGTTTTGCACTAATTATCAACAACTTTTCTAATTATTGTTATAGAAGCAATTCGATCACATTATTTGTTTGCTCTGTTCAGTAATATTTAACATCTTAGTTTATTTTGTTATCACAATTGTAACACATTATTAGTTTTCAGTTTTTACTAATCCTATCCAAAATGTCCACCATTGGGTCTCCAAGAAGATGGCCGCTGTGGTGCGCGCATGCGCCGTATTCACACGCTTAGCCTCTATCTTCCTGGCCGACGGTGACGCTGCGGGTGCATTTTGATGACGTCACAGGGCGACATTTCGCCTTTGCACGTGCAGCAGCGACGGCCGGAAGAAGGGAGGTAACACATTATTAGCGTGTGACGTCGGACTCATGTGCGCCAACATACACCGGCAATATTCTAATCTATGGTGTGCCTATATAAACTCTGGGATTATGACAACCTGCATCCCCTTTTGAGAAAGCACTGTCGCGAAACGCGCGTCAGGGGGCCGCTGGGGACACACTATCTCAACCATTTGATATGGGTAAGAATATGTGACCTTTTATTTGGTATATTTCGTGCCATTTATTATCATTTGGAGCCTTGCTGGGCCCTTATTTATACCATATGGTGTGCACTTACCACTTGCACTATTTTTGTGCTGATGCCTTAATGATCTGATATACCCTGGTTACTATATAGGTAGTGCTATCCCCATGTTTCATACCTGCAGTTTATTTCCTCCTCCATTCTTTTTACTATATTGTTGGCCATTATTGTTGGCATTGTATTGTTCTAATAAAGTTTTTGTATTTTTATAATATGATGTTGTTTATACTCCATTATTTTGGTATATAATACTATCATACACTCTAGCATCATCCATGGGGCCCATCATACACTGGAGCATTATAAATGGGGCCCATTATATATGGATCATTATATAGGCCCATCATACACTGGAGCATCATCCATGGGGCCCATCATACACTGGAGCATTATAAATGGGGCCCATCATACACTGGAGCATGATATAGGGCCCATTATACACTGAGCATCATATTGGGCCCATTATATATGGAGCATATGTAACATATTAGTATTTCAATAATAAAATATAGATCATTGAACATATACATATTAAGTGCAATTAGCGAACAAGGACTCTGGTTAGTGAATGAATGAGCTATTCTGAGGATGTTGGCAGAGACATCTGTTCCCTGGTTGTCAGGATTATAAGTCTCTTGTCAGAACTGTCAATTTGTGACTATTTGGAGGTAGTAAATAGTTCCAAAGGTCATAGGCCATAGGCTTAAGTTTTTCAAAATAAGGTATCATATAAATAACTAATGCATATTCCATAAGTTTAGTAGTTCTTCTAGTGGTGTTCTAATAGGGTAGAAGAACGAACTTAGCAGTAAATCACCATTTGTGGTTATAAGACAGGAGAAAATAGAAACCAATGTAAGTCTATGGGTTGAAATAGAATATAAACCGATCCGACTCCTGTTCAGGGAGATCTCTCATACCTTGAGAATCTCCAACACGGACCATATCATGCCTCAAGACCATATGTAAGAACCATTGAATGTTTGTTTTATTTTGTACTTCGAACAGGCCTATAGGATGGTGATGGATGTTAGGCCTCATCAGGAGCCAACATCTATGATTAGATGTTTTGTAAAAAAGTTCAAATATTTAGATCCTGCCTCAGTACATTTAGCCAATGCTCACCCATCATTGCAAGAAGCAACAATATTTATCGATAGAGTAAGGAGATCCATGAAGCAAAATCAGGTCAAGGCTAAAATAGCTGTAGTTCAAGAGAAAGAAGACAGTCAGCTAAAACCTAGACCCACAGTAACATCCAAGAACAAAAGGTAAAAATGTTACACAAAGGAACAATATCCATTGTTATTTTTGTGGTATACCTGGACACTTAAAGTGGCAGTGCAGAAAATTCTTGAGAGCAGAGTCAGAGACAGATACACAAGGAACAGAAAAGCTTGGAAAGGAAAATGGACTCATGCAAAATCATCCACCAAACCTTCTGCACCTCCATTACATTCTTCTGCACCCACTCATACTGACAACAGACAAAAGCAGTCACCATATGCACCATTAATCAGACAGATCAGAGAAATGACAGTGAAGGAGACAGAGTCCAGGGGCAGAATTCCAAACTCTTTTAAAAAGGACACTGGTCTTCTCCCATCTCCTTCATCTTTCTGACAATTACAGACTATCCCTACACCTCATCCATTGGAATTTGTGACTCGAGTTACATTAGATAACTGTGGAAGACCATTTATCAAAGGGAATTTAGCAGGACAAAGTGCTGTTTTTCTTATTGATACAGGAGCTCAATTAGGTGTTACAAATCTTGATTTGAAGCTAAAACCAGATTCACCAGTTTGTACAATTGCTGGTTTTAGTGGAAAAGGTGGAACTAAAGCAACCTTAGTTTCTAATGTGATGTTGGAAATACCTAGTTCTTTTAAAACTGGAATTGACATTTGGTATTGTCGCGATTCTGAAAATATACTTGGCACATATTTTATGCAGAAATTTGGATGGGTAGTCGATCTAGGAAATCAAGTGATCTGGAAAGATTCTAATGGTTGTAAACCTGTTGTCATTGACCCTAGTGATTATAGCCATGTTGGAAGTATTTGCTTAAATGATGTAGTGTCATCAGATCATTTATGGCCTGAAACTGGTGGTGATGAGGTATTGACAGAAATTGTACAGCGATTTCCTTCTCTTTGGGCTCAGTTCAGAAATGAGGTTGGTACAATGAAGGATGTTGTTGTAAATGTGGAAGGCCGAGTTTACCTCCGCCACAGCGTCAGTATAAATTGCCTCCAGAATCAATTGAGTCTATGTCAAAAATCGTACAGGAATTATTAGATCAAGGTGTTATCCGAAAGGCTAATTCTGTATGTAACAATCCTTTGTGGTGTGTCTTGAAATCTGATGGTTCTTATCGAATGATATTGGATTTACGGATGTTTAACAAACATACTCCCAATGTAGCACCCATTGTTGCAGATACTCATGACATGATGTCAAGGTTGAATGCAAAGGCAAAATACTTCTCTGTACTGGACATCAGTAATGTTTTTTTCAGTATACCTCTTGAAAAGAGTTGTCAGTACAAGTTTGCATTTACTTTCTTGGATGAGCATATTCTGTTTTGCAGGTTACCTCAGGGAGCACATTTGTCACCTAATGTTTTTCATCAGGCGTTGGCAAAGGTATTATCCAGATTTTCCAGGCCTGATTGCATTTTGCAGTATGTGGATGATATTCTGCTGTCTACTGAGGATAAAGAAACACATGTTTCTCTTCTGACAGAATTGTCTGAGCTCTTGCACGATGCAGGGTTGAAACTGAACACCAAGAAGGTCAAATTGATGCAGACTGATGTCAGATTTTTGGGAGTGTTGTTGAGTCCAGGAAAGAGACAGCCACTGCAGGAAAGAATAGAGGCAATTGCTTCTCTACCAATCCCAACATCACACACGGCAGTACGACATTTCTTGGGTCTTATGAACTATTCAAGGGACTTCATTGAGAATTTTGCAGGAAAGGCCAAACCTTTGTATGATCTTTTGAAAAGTGAAAACAGTGATTACTTTGGTCCTTGGGGTGAGGAACAACAAACCTCATTTGAACAATTGAAAATCAATTTACAAAATGCACCTGCTTTGTCCACAGTAGAACCTTCGGCTCCATTTGCTTTGCAAGTACACACATCAGATACATCTGTGTCTGCTGTACTGTTACAGTTACAGGGAGAAGAATGGAGAATTTTGGGCTATTTTTCTAAGCTTCTCTCACCTGTTGTAAGAGGTTTTGAGACTTGTGCAAGACACTTGGTAGGTGTGCACTTTGCAGTCAAAGCAACTGAACACATTGTTGGGTTCAACAAAATCACTTTGCAAACTCCTCATTCTACACTAAAACTTCTCTTTGAGAACAATATCCCAGGTGTGTCACATCAGAGATTTGCTCATTGGTTATTGCCATTGTCTCCCAAACAAATTGAGGTAGATTATAAGGCCAAATATGTTCTTCCTCAGTTGATGTAATATGAAGGGCAAACTCACGATTGTTTACAGTCTTCTCAGGATCCTAGTCCATCACTTTTCAGACGGAAGGCAGAGGTAACAGACGAACCAATTTTTGTTGATGGTTCCAGATTCTATTCAGATGGGCACTATTATTCAGGATATGCCATTTTTTACCCCAAAAGAGGACAGACTGTAAAACTGTCACGGGTGTGTCGCTGCGAAGATCGTCGCGATTGCACACCCTGACTTCGCACAGCTGAGTTTCTGGTGCTGGGTGTTTTTCGGCACTGAGGGGGTTAATTCTTTCTCTCTCTGTGCTGGACTGACCAGCCTCGCTCAGCTGCAATTAATGTTTTGTTAATTGGTTTCCTTCTTATACCTGCCTGTCTGCTGGGGAAGTGTCGGTGAAAGCATTCATGCAGACCAGCAGAGCGGATCGTATTGAGAAGTCTAAGCTAAGAATACTTGTTGTGGTTTTTCTCCTCTCCTCGCTTTATTAGTTATCTCCCTACCCGTTTGTGTTCCCTCTGTATTGGTAGTTTTGTATGCAAGGTGTTCTTTTATTTTACCCCTTGTACTGTCTCGTTTGTCTTATACTGTGTGTTAAGGCAGATACCTTCCTGATCCCTGTGGTGGTAATTAGGGTCCTTCTCAGGACTAGATTACAGTGGTTAGGGATTCACAGGAGATAGGGTTTACGCTGGCGGCCTGGACCTCTGTACCATCAACAGTACCTCCAGGTAGAGGGATTAGCCAGGACCCCAGCTTAGGGTCAGCATAGACCCCGGTTCTCCTGTATTCAGAGACAGCGTGACATTTTCACTGACCACATTTAAGATTCTCCCCAGCCACCATGGATCCAGTAGCCAGTCTAGCTCAGCAGTTGCAGAGTTTGTCCATGGAGCTGAGGGATGTTAAGTCCAAGGTTTTGTACCCCCCGGAGCAAGCCAGAACTGAACCTAAAGTAGCTCTCCCGGACAGGTTCACTGGAGGGCGGGACAAGTTTTTTGCTTTCCGGGAGGCATGTAAATTGTACTTTCGGCTGCGACCTCGGTCATCTGGGAGTGAAGATCAAAGATGGGAATTGTCATCTCGCTCCTACAAGGGGACCCCCAATCCTGGGCGTTCTCTCTTCCCCCGGGCTCCCCGGCTCTCCAGTCAGTGGATAGATTTTTCGCAGCTCTGGGTCTTGTATATGATGACCCGGATCGGGTCTCCCTTGCTGAATCTAAGTTACGTAGGATACAGCAGGGAGATCGTCCGGCAGAGGAATTTTCTTCGGAGTTCCGTAGGTGGGCCACGGACACCCAGTGGAATGACCCAGCTCTTAGGAGCCAGTTTTGTCAAGGTTTATCTGACAAATTAAAAGATGTGTTGCTGCAGTATGACCCTCCCACGTCACTGGAGGCCGCTATGGCCCTTGCTATTCGCATTGATAGACGGTTGCGGGAGAGGTGCGGGGCAACTCCGCCCCCTGTGATGACTCCACCTTCCTCAAGGGTCCCTTACACGGAGGTTCCCCTGATCAGTCCAGAGGAGCCTATGCAATTAGGAGGGACATCATTCCGGGGGAGGGGATCGGTGGGGCGCCACAAAACAAGAAGTTGTTTCTTCTGTGGAAAAAAGGGACATTTTATTAGGGGGTGTCCATCCGTCCTTTGCAGAGTGAGAAGTCGCCGGAAAACTATTGATCCCAGATTGTGTGGTGGACGGCAATCTGGGAGTAAGTATTTCGTCCCTAAGTTCGTCTCAGTTTCTCGTACCGGCGGAGGTGGTGGTGGGTGCGAGAACTGAGAGGATATCTGTTCTTCTGGATAGTGGGGCCGGGGCTAATCTGGTGGATGCTCGCTTTGCCCGGGTTCAAGGTATACGATTGTGTGGGTTGGCTAAACCCGTCCACATATTCTCGATCGACGCCAGACCTCTCGGTCAGGGAAGTTTTGTGCAAGCAGTGCATAACATTGATCTTCAAGTGGGGGCGCTACATAAAGAACTGTTGTCTTGTTATGTGTTGGAGGGTCTTCCCACTCCTATAGTGCTGGGCCTGCCTTGGCTAACTAAGCATAACCCGGTTATTGATTGGCAATCCAGAGAGATAAGCCAATGGAGCGATTTCTGCAATAAAAACTGCATGAATACGGTCATTGGTGCGGTCGCTCCTAAGGCCTTACCTCCATTTCTGGTGGACTTTGAGGATGTATTCTCGGAGGAAGGGTGTCAAGAACTACCTCCTCATCGCGAGTATGACTGTGCTGTTAACTTGATCCCTGGGGCCAAGTTACCGAAATCTAGGTTGTATAACCTTTCTGGTCCTGAGAGACAGGCCATGAAGGATTATATTTCAGAGAGTCTGGCTAAGGGGCATATTAGACCTTCATCTTCCCGGTGGCCACGGGGTTCTTCTTTGTGAAGAAAAAAGATGGAGGCCTACGCCCTTGCCTGGATTTCCGTGAGCTTAATCGGATTACGGTACGAGATCCGTATCCGCTCCCACTTATTCCCGATCTCTTCAATCAGATCGTGGGTGCCAAATGGTTCTCTAAGTTGGATCTCAGGGGGGCGTACAATCTTATTAGGATGAAGGAGGGGGATGAGTGGAAGACGGCGTTTAACACTCCGGAGGGGCATTATGAGAACCTTGTCATGCCATTTGGTCTGAGTATTGCCCCGGCGGTGTTTCAACACTTTGTAAATGACATCTTTCGCCACCTAATGGGACAGTTTGTGGTCATATATCTGGATGATATCTTAATTTACTCGCCAGATCTTGTGTCTCATCAGGAGCATGTTAGGCAGGTGTTACAGATCTTGCGGGATAATAAACTGTACGCCAAATGGGAGAAGTGTGTGTTCGCCGTACAGGAACTTCAGTTTTTAGGATTCCTGGTCTCAGCATCCGGTTTTCGTATGGACCCTGGGAAAGTGCGGGCAGTTCTTGAGTGGGATCTGCCAGAGGATCTTAAGGCATTACAACGTTTCCTGGGGTTTGCTAACTACTACCGGAAATTCATTCGTAATTTCTCCTCCATAGTTTAAACCTCTCACAGACATGACTAAAAAAGGGACGGATTTTTCAAAGTGGTCTGACAAGGCTTGTCAAGCGTTTTCCTCTTTGAAAAAATGTTTTGCTTTTGCACCCATACTTGTTCAGCCTGATGCGTCTCAGCCATTCATTGTTGAGGTGGACGCTTCCGAGGTAGGGGTGGGAGCGGTATTATCACAAGGTTCGTCCCCTGGTAAATGGCATCCGTGCGCCTTCTTCTCTAAAAAATTGTCGTCCGCTGAGAGGAATTATGATGTCGGCAATAGGGAGCTCTTTGCCATTAAGTTGGCTTTTGAGGAGTGGCGTCATTTTTTGGAGGGGGCAGTCCACCCGGTCACTGTCATTACCGATCACAAAAACCTGCTATATTTAGAGTCCGCTAAACGTCTGAATCCCAGACAAGCTAGGTGGTCGTTGTTTTTTACCAGGTTTAATTTTGTCGTCACATATCGTCCTGGGTCAAAGAATGTTAAGGCGGATGCCTTATCTCGCTGTTTCCCTGGGGCTGGGAATACGGAGGACCCGGTTCCAGTCCTTCAGGAGGGGGTGGTGGTGTCGGCAGTATGCTCTGAGCTTGAGGAGGAGGTATTGGAGGCTCAGGGGGACGCCCCTGTAGGACCTCCAGGGAGACTGTTTGTTCCAAATCAGTTGCGACAAAGGGTGATCGAGGCACACCATAATTCAGCTTTGGCAGGACACCCAGGGAGTAAAGCAACTGAGGATCTCCTCTCGCGCCGGTTTTGGTGGCCTAACTTACATAGGGAGGTGGTAACTTTTGTCGCGTCCTGCGAGGTTTGTGCGCGCTCTAAGACCCCACATACCCGTCCGTCGGGGACCCTCTTACCTTTGAAGATCCCGGAGCGTCCGTGGACTCATCTGTCTATGGACTTCATTACGGATCTCCCGCCATCTTCGGGTAAAACAGTCATACTCGTTGTGGTGGACAGGTTCAGCAAGATGGCACATTTTATCGCTCTTCCTGCTCTTCCTAATGCTAAAACTCTTGCGTGTTTATTGGGGAGATTGTAAGGCTTCACGGGGTACCCTCCGATGTGATGTCGGATCGGGGTCTCAGTTTGTGTCCAAATTCTGGAAAGCATTTTGTACACGGCGGGGGATGCAGTTGTCATTTTCATCGGCTTTTCACACCGCAGACCAATGGTCAGACAGAGCGTCTGAACCAGAGCTTGGAGACATATCTCCGGTGTTTTGTGTCAGAGAACCAGGAGGACTGGGCTTCTTTCTTGCCTCTGGCGGAGTTTGCTCTAAATAATAGGCGGAGCGAGTCCACTGGTAAGTCCCCGTTTTTTGGGGCATATGGTTTTCACCCCCAGTTTTGTACTTTCAATAGGGGGGCTCTTCTGGGGTTCCTGAGGAGGAACGGTTTTCGTCGTCACTTGCTTCAGTGTGGAGAGGATTGCTGAATAATCTGAGTTCTATGGGGAACCGATACAAACGTATGGCTGATAGGAGGAGAGTGTCTGGTCCGGACCTAAGTGTGAACGATCTGGTATGGTTGTCTACCAAGAATATTAAACTTAAGGTTCCCTCCTGGAAACTGGGTCCCAGGTTCATCGGGCCATACAAGATCAGTGCTATAATTAATCCGGTTGCATTCCGTCTTGACCTCCCTCCCACATTTAAAATTCATAATGTGTTCCACAGATCGTTGCTTAAAAGGTATGTGGCGCCGGTGATACCTTCACCTTTACCTCCTCCTCCTGTGGTGGTCAATGGTAACTTGGAGTTCCAGGTGTCGAGAGTCATCGATTCACGTCTGAATCGCCGGTCCCTTCAGTACCTTGTTCATTGGAGGGGGTATGGTCTTGAGGAGAGGACGTGGGTTTCTGCGTCGGATATTAACGCAGACCGATTGGTTCGGGCCTTCCACACTACTCACCCAGATAAACCCGGCCCTGAGGGTCCAGAGGCCCCTCGTAGAAGGGGGGGTACTGTCACGGGTGTGTCGCTGCGAAGATCGTCGCGATTGACACCCTGACTTCGCACAGCTGAGTTTCTGGTGCTGGGTGTTTTTTCGGCACTGAGGGGGTTAATTCTTTCTCTCTCTGTGCTGGACTGACCAGCCTCGCTCAGCTGCAATTAATGTTTTGTTAATTGGTTTCCTTCTTATACCTGCCTGTCTGCTGGGGAAGTGTCGGTGAAAGCATTCATGCAGACCAGCAGAGCGGATCGTATTGAGAAGTCTAAGCTAAGAATACCTGTTGTGGTTTTCTCCTCTCCTCGCTTTATTAGTTATCTCCCTACCCGTTTGTTTCCCTCTGTATTGGTAGTTTTGTATGCAAGGTGTTCTTTTATTTTACCCCTTGTACTGTCTCGTTTGTCTTATACTGTGTGTTAAGGCAGATACCTTCCTGATCCCTGTGGTGGTAATCAGGGTCCTTCTCAGGACTAGATTACAGTGGTTAGGGATTCACAGGAGATAGGGTTTACGCTGGCGGCCTGGACCTCTGTACCATCAACAGTACCTCCAGGTAGAGGGATTAGCCAGGACCCCAGCTTAGGGTCAGCATAGACCCCGGTTCTCCTGTATTCAGAGACAGCGTGACAAAAACACAAATTACCAAGTCATTTTTCAGCCCAAAGAGCAGAACTAGAAGCTGTAAAAATGGTACTACAGCTGAATGAAGTTGATGATCAGTGTCCCATGGTAATCTACAGTAATAGCTCCTATGTTGTTAGATCACTGACAGATTATTTGCCAGTCTGGGAAAAAAGAGGCTATGTAATTTCTTCTAATAAGACTCTAGTACATAGTGACATGCTGAAAACAATTTTTGAAATAGCATCAAAAAACCCTAATGGTTTTGCTCTTGTCAAGGTTCCTGCCCATAAAAAATTAAATGACGAATTATCTGTTGGAAATGCAACCGCAGATATTTTGGCCAAAGAGGCCGCCCTGACAGGAGAAGAAGTGTTTGAACCTGAACCTCTTGAGGTTTCAGCAGTTCAAAGAACAGACATGCATATCCCTTCTTTTGCGGAAGAACAAGAAAAAGATACATCTCTTGTTGCTTCCCGGGTTGAACCAAAACCTCCCTTTGTTTGTGAAAACGGGGTTTTGTGTCATGACTTAAACGTGGAGTTGCGTCCTGTTGTACCAAAACATCTACAGGTTGAGTTCACAAAATACAATCATGAAAGTTTGGGTCATTTGGGCCAACAGAAATTGTTAGACATTCTCAGAGAGAAATTTTACTGGGAAAAGATGGAAGAGACAGTACAAAGTGTTGTTCAGTCATGTCTCATTTGTGCCCAAATTAATCCAAAACCAAAAGGACAGAAACCGCCACTACTCCGAACCGCACTTGCAGATGGTCCATGGTCTACATTACAAATCTACTACATTGGACCGTTACCATCAGGTAAAAATGGTCTCAGGTATGCATTGGTTGTAGTAGATGTTTTTTCTAAATGGGTTGAAATTTTACCTGTCAGGAAAGATGATGCTTTGTCTACAGCTAGAGCATTAGTTAATCATGTCTTTTGTACTTGGGGGATCCCAAGAATGATCACCTCTGATCGAGGAAGTCACTTTACAGGAAAAATCATGCAAGAAGTTTGTACTATTCTAGGGGTACAACAACAGTTCCATGTACCTTACCATCCACAGTCTGCTGGTATTGTGGAAAGGATGAATAGAACAATAAAATCCAGAATTGCCAAGATGTTATTGGACAAAGGTAACACTTGGGTTGATGCCGTACCTTTTGTACTGTTGAGTGTGAGAGGAACAACTTCTTCCACAACTCAATTTACTCCTTTTGAACTAATGACAGGAAGAAAAATGCCATTGATTTTTCCACATGAACCATTTTTGTCTACACCTCAAAAAGATGCTGTTGCAAGGTCCAAATGGTTGCAATTGTTACAGGAGAACTGAAAACGATTCTTCCACATGCTGCATCAAGAATGCAGAGAATGGTGCCACCATACGAATCCAAATTCAAGAAAGGGGCTCTAGTGATGATTAAAACTTTCAGGAAGAGTGGACCTTGGGAAAGTAACTGGGAAGGTCCCTTTGAGATCATTGAAACTATGGGACAAGTTATGATTCTTGTGCAACCAGCATCTAATGTGGTCAAAAATACCCGCAGACAACAAAAAGTGTGGGTACATGTCGATCAATGCAAATTGTATGTTACAAAATAATGATACTGCATTTCTTTTAGGAAGAAATGGATTCCAATAAGAGCTGGAATAGGAAACACCGTGCCCTTGATGGAAGGGATTCCACACCAATCCTTCAGGAGAAGAAGACATTTCCCAGGAAAAGCTTTTACCTGATGGGAATCACATTTCTGCTACTTGGTACTATTTCAACTGTGATCTACGCAGAAGATATTTTACATCAAGGAACAAATACTAGTGAAGTGAATGAACCTTTCAAAAGAACTTTACATTCACGGAAACCAAGAGGATCTGAGCTACAGAACCTAAAAGATGAAGACATACCGGACGATTCAGTAGATATTACCGGAAACATTTGCATGGGTTATGGTGTAAAATGCTGCATTGAGCTACACTTCATACACGACACTAATATCATATTACGTGCTACCACAGGACCTAAGACTAGGTTTACACAGTTACAAGGAGATTATATACATAATAATAAGACAGGCACATGGGAATGTAATCCTACAGATACGTTATACTGGAATATTGAGATAAGAGGGGAAGAAAAAGCTGTGTGGTTAGGTGATATAACAAATGATATGATCACAAAAGGGAGAGTTGGAAGATCCAAAACAGATATTTGGTTAAGGACACACCTTTTTGGAAAAATTTTGGATCCTTCATTACTTTCCATTACAGAAGGAGATGAAGATTGGGTAAAAACTTGGAACTTCCAGATAACCAGAGAATCAGTACAGGTACAGGTGTCTGTAGTTTTTACAGTAACTAATACTATAGCTCCAGAAGTAAGGGTTACACCACAAGCGGTACATAGTCAAGAACATATGTCTCCTTTATTATTAAAATGCAACACAAGGTTGGAGTTACCTTCAGAATGTCTGTTAACATGGACCAAAGATAGATTATTTTTGGGAAGTTTTTCGAATGGTCCAACAAATGTTATACACAGAGGTCAATCCGGTAATGTGAGATGGTTGAATAAGAATTTTATTTTTTCTCTAGACAATCCATCTCCTAAGGATTCCGGATTGTATCAATGTTGCGTTTTAACAAAAAATAATTACAAACAATGTAAAGATGTAAAGGTAAATATATGGTCAGCAGTAGATAATGTATGCACACAGACAAGATTTCAACCATCTACTCCTTTCCAAATCAACCAATTCCAATCTAAACCTCTATTACGAGATGGAGTGTTTATGACCATGATATGGACATTTAACATGTCTAAGGCTGGTTTCACACATCCGGCGGGCGCCTAAACGGCGCCCCCGGCATTTAGCCGCAGCGCCGCATGTGAAAAGCTTTCACACATCCGGCGGCCAAAATGCGGTTTTTTTGCCGGATGGTTTCTGATGCTTGGAGAGATAAGAAACCATCCGGCAAAAAAAAAAAACGTTACATGCAGCGTTTTTTCCGGACGCCGCAATGTACATTTGCGCCGCATCCGGACAAAACCGCATGCAACGCATTGACATGCGGCGCCATGCGGCGCTAATGCATGTCAATGCGAAAAAAGCCGCATGCGGCGCATCAGATTTTCAGATGCGGCGCTGCGGGAAAATTCCGGGGGCGCCGCAAGGCGCCGCCGGATGTGTGAAACCAGCCTAACTGGAAAATTTCTTCTAGATATCCCCAATGTCAATCACATCTCATTAACATGGAAATGGGAATAGAACAGTGGTTTGAGAAAAGAACTTCAACACAGGTTAGAAGTAAGAGAGGAGTGTTAGAAGGTATTTTGGGGGATTAGGAACAGTGGGAAGTCTAAGTAACAGTATAGACATTCATACACCGCAATCCGATCTAGAAAATATTGGGTTATTGGAGGTAAAGGGGTGAAGATTCAGAAAAGTTTGAATCAACTCCTAGAAAAGATGGTTTTGGACACTGCTGCTGTACTGGGATCTTCTGTATCACATCTACAATATGCTACTTTAGCTTTAATAGAAAGTGAACAGGAATCTCAAGTAGCTAAAACATGTCTTGAAATTCAGATTGAATATTCTACCAATCTGAAGATGATTGCACAAGCATTACAAAATGGAATTACACCTTTAGGATTAATGAGAAATTTGCCTACAGAATATAATTTTGCATTAAATCATACAGATTTTATGGGTAAATAAGTGGTTAGGATGTGAACAGAACATTTGTGTAGGAACATCACTAATTCCAGTGTCAGGAAGAGAAGAAACCCTGGTTCCTATAACTGTTTTGGGAATTCCTGTTAGTCATACACAATTGTTATATTATCATTTACAGTACACAGATTTTGCATTTGACGGCACAAACACCGCACAATTGGATATTTCTTCATGCTTAAATTTTGTTTCTAAGGTAATGTGTCTACCTCGACAAGATAAAGTCATTTATCATTCATGTTTCCATAATCATACCTCATGTCATGCCAGAGTTGAGAATGTACACACGATACATGACTTGGTGACACCAGTAAGCGCTAATAAGATTTGTTTCCAAGTTATGTCAGAAAAAGAAGTTGTTTCTGCATTCTTTTCATCTTGTGTACATGCTGAAAATCTGACAATAGGTTTATATTGCACTAGCTGTAGTACCCGGCTTCGCCCGGGTTAATTAATAACTGCTGTTAGCTGTAACAAAATAGACTATGTTAACAAAAATTTATTCTGCACATAAAAATCACACATCAAAACGTGCGGGGGTTAAAATTTCTATTCAACACATAGCCTATGATGCTCCTGGGGTTGAGATGTGCGGGCATGCAAAATTTCATGCCCG
This sequence comes from Oophaga sylvatica, assembly GCA_033576555.1. Lineage (NCBI taxonomy): Eukaryota > Metazoa > Chordata > Amphibia > Anura > Dendrobatidae > Oophaga > Oophaga sylvatica. Next base: position 80,186 of record JARQOD010001074.1, on the reverse strand, counting down.
TAAGTACAACGGTGCAGATTCCTATCCCGGGCCAAAATTATTTGCCGATTTGGAATGCGCGGGGTTAAAATTTCGACTCAAAACCTAGCCTATGACGCTCCCGGGGTCGAGACGTGCTGGTGTGCAAAATTTCATGCCCGTAAATGCAGATTCCTATGCCGGACATACACACAAGCATTCAGCTTTCTCCCCATTATGTAGATAGGGCCAAAATTGTTTGGCGATTTGGAACGTGCGGGGGTTAAAATTTCCATTCAACACATAGCCTATGATGCTCCTGGGGTTGAGATGTGCGGGCATGCAAAATTTCATGCCCGTAAGTACAACGGTGCAGATTCCTATCCCGGGCCAAAATTATTTGCCGATTTGGAATGCGCGGGGTTAAAATTTCGACTCAAAACCTAGCCTATGATGCTCCCGGGGTCGAGACGTGCGGGTGTGCAAAATTTCATGCCCGTAAATGCAGATTCCTATGCCGGACATACACACAAGCATTCAGCTTTCTCCCCATTATGTAGATAGGGCCAAAATTGTTTGTCGATTTGGAACGCGCGGGGTTAAAATTTCCATTCAACACATAGCCTATGATGCTCCTGGGGTTGAGATGTGCGGGCATGCAAAATTTCATGCCCGTAAGTACAACGGTGCAGATTCCTATCCCGGGCCAAAATTATTTGCCGATTTGGAATGCCGGGGTTAAAATTTCGACTCAAAACCTAGCCTATGACGCTCCCGGGGTCGAGACGTGCGGGTGTGCAAAATTTCATGCCCGTAAATGCAGATTCCTATGCCGGACATACACACAAGCATTCAGCTTTCTCCCCATTATGTAGATAGGGCCAAAATTGTTTGTCGATTTGGAACGCGTGGGTTAAAATTTTGATTCAAAACATAGCCTAGGACGCTTTCGGGGTCGAGACGTGCGGGCGTGCAAAATTTCATGCCCGTAAATGCAGATTCCTATGCCGGACATACACACAAGCATTCAGCTTTCTCCCCATTATGTAGATAGGGCCAAAATTGTTTGTCGATTTGGAACGCGCGGGGTTAAAATTTCCATTCAAAACATAGCCTAGGACGCTTTCGGGGTCGAGATGTGCAGGCGTGCAAAATTTCATGCCCGTAAGTGCGACGGTGCGGATTCCAATCTCGGACAAACATACCCACATACATACATTCAGCTTTATATATTAGATTGAAGGGAATGTGAAAACTCTCACAAAGAAGGAAGGAAGCATTAATATTACGTCAATAGGCTCAAGAAATCTGAAAATCCTTCCAATACAGTTCAATTTGTCCCAAATAAATAATTTTCCTTGGAATAGGTGGACAAATGAGATAAAGAAAGACAAGGGTTTGTTAAATTTGTTAACAAAACAATTAAAAGAAGCTGAAATTGTATTTAGACATGAGCAAGGTAATTTAAATGATATTGAACATGAATGGACGAGTATGTCAGGCTCATCTTGGTGGAGAAATTTAGGAAAATCAGTAACTAGTTGGTCACAGTCTTCAGCGAAAATGGCAGCAGGAAATGTATTATCTAATCCTATTGTGATTATATTTATTATAGTTTTGCTGTGTATCATATCAAATAGTTATCATGTGTAAAATTAAGAGAATTTATAAGAAGATAAAGACAGAAATGAAAAAGGAAGATGAAATTTTAAGAGAGCTGTTAAAACGAAAAAATGTAACTCTCTGATTTAACCCCTTAGTGACAGAGCCATTTTGCAGCTTAATGACAGGGCCAATTTTTACAATTCTGACCACTGTCACTTTATGAGGTTATAACTCTGGAACGCTTTAATGAATCCCGCTGATTCTGAGAATGTTTTTTCGTGACATATAGTACTTCACATTAGTGGTAAAATTTCTTTGATATGACTTGTGTTTATTTATGAAAAAAACGGAAATATGGCGAAAATTTTGAAAATGTAACAATTTTCAAACTTTAAATTTTTATGCCCTTAAATCAGAGAGATATGTCACACAAATTTCTTAATAAATAACATTTCCCACATGTCTACTTTACATCAGCACAATTTTGGGAACAAAATTTTTTTTTGTTACGAAGTTATAAGGGTTAAAAGTTGACCAGCGATTTCTCATTTTTACACCAGTTTATTTTAGGGACCACATCACATTTGAAGTCACTTTGAGGGGTCTATACGATAGAAAATACCCAAAAGTGACACCATTCTAAAAACTGCACCCCTCAAGGTGCTCAAAACCACATTCAAGAAGTTTATTAACCCTTTACGTGCTTCACAGGAACTGAAGCAATGTGGAAGGAAAAAATTAACATTTAATTTTTTTTGCAAAAACTTTACTTCGGAACCTATTTTTTTTATTTTCACAACTGTTAAAAGAAAAAATGAACCACAAAATTTGTTGTGCAATTTCTCCTGAATAAGCCGATACCCCATATGTGGGGGTAAACCACTTTTTGGGCGCACGGCAGAGATCGCAAGGGAAGGACCGACATTTGACTTTTTCAACGCAGAATTGGCTGGACGCCATGTCGCGTTTGTAGAGGCCCTGATGTGTCTAAACAGTGGAAACCAATCACAAGTGACCCCATTTTGGAAACTAGACCCCATAAGGAACTTATCTAGATGTGAGGTGAGCACTTTGAACCTCCAAGTGCTTCACAGAAGTTTATAACATAGAACAGTGAAAATAAAAAATCATATTTTTTCCACAAAAACAATCTTTTCACCCCAATTTTTATTTTCCCAAGGGTAACAAGACCCCAAAAGTTTTTGGGCAATTTGTCCTGAGCAGCTGATACCCCATATGTGGGGGTAAACCACTGTTTGGGTCCATGGCAGAGCTTGGAAGGGAAGGAGCGCCGTTTGACTTTTTCAGCGCAGAATTGGCTGGACGTCATGTCGTGTTTGTAGAGGCCCTAATGTGTCTAAACAGTGGAAACCCCCCACAAGTGACCCCATTTTGGAAATTAGACCCCATAAGGAACTTATCTAGATGTGTGGTGAGCACTTTGAACCTCCAAGTGCTTCACAGAAGTTTATAACATAGAACCGTGAAAATAAAAAATCATATTTTTTCCACAAAAATGATCTGTTCACCCCAATTTTTATTTTCCCAAGGGTAACAAGACCCCAAAAGTTTTTGTGCAATTTGTCCTGAGTACGCTGATACCCCATATGTGGGGGTAAACCACTGTTTGGGTGCATGGCAGGGCTTGGAAGGGAAGGAGCGCCGTTTGACTTTTTCAACTCAGAATTGGCTGGACGCCATGTCGCGTTTGTAGAGGCCCTAATGTGTCTAAACAGTGGAAACCCCCCACAAGTGTCCCCATTTTGGAAACTAGACCCCCTAAGGAACTTATATAGATGTGTGGTGAGCACTTTGAACCCCAAAGTGCTTCACAGAAGTTTATAACTCCCGGGCATGAAATTAAAAAGTCATATTTTTTCCACAAACCTGATCGTTTAGTCCCCAATTTTTTATTTTCCCAAGGGTAACAGGAGAAATTAGACCACAAAAGTTGTTGTCCAATTTGTCCTGAGTACGCTGATACCCCATATGTGGGGTGGGACCACTGTTTGGGCGCACGGCAGGGCTTGGAAGGGAAGGAGCGCCGTTTGACTTTTTCAAACCAAAATTGGCTGGAATTGAAATTGGACGCCATGTGCGTTTGGAGAGTCCCTGATACGCCTAAACAGTCGAAACCCCCCACAAATCACACCATTTTGGAAACTAGACCCCTTAAGGAACTTATCTAGATGTGTGGTGAGCACTTTGAACTCCCAAGTGCTTCACAGAAATTAATAAACGTAGAGCCGTGAAAATAAAAAAATCATTTTTTTCCTCAAAAATGATTCTTTAGCCCGCTATTTTTTTTATTTTCCCAAGGGTAACAGGAGAAATTGGACCCAAAAAGTTGTTGTGCAATTTTTCCTGTGTACGCTGATACCCCATATGTGGGGTGAAACCACTGTTTGGGCGCATGGGAGTGCTTGGAAGGGAAGGAGCGCCATTTTGTAATGCAGACTTTGATGGAATGTTCTGCGGGCGTCATGTTGTGTTTGCAGAGCCCTTGATGTACCTAAACAGTAGAAACCCCCTGCAAGTGACACCATTTTGGAAACTAGACCCCCCAAGGAGCTTATCTAGATGTGTGGTGAGCACTTTGAACCCCCAAGTGCTTCACAAAAAATGTATAAACGCAGAGCCGTGAAAATGAAAAATCATTTTTTTTCTCAAAAATGATTTTTTTAGCCAGCTAATTTTATTTTCCCAAGGGTAACAGGAGAAATTAGAACCCCAAAATTGGTGTGCAATTTGTCATGAGTACGCTGATACCCCATATGTTGGGGTAAACCACTGTTTGGGCGCACGGCAGGGCTCGGAAGGGAGGAGCGCCATTTGACTTTTTGAAAGCCACGTCGTGTTTGGAGACCCCCTGATGTGTCTAAACAGTGGAAACCCCCACAAGTGACCCATTTTGGAAACTAGACCCCTTAAGGAACTTATCTAGATGTGTGGTGAGCACTTTGAACCCCCAAGTGTTTCACAGAAATTTATAAACGCAGAGCTGTAAAAATAAAAAATCATTTTTTTTCTCAAAAATGATTTTTTTAGCCAGCTATTTTTTATTTTCCCAAGGGTAATAGGAGAAATTAGAATCCCAAAATTGGTGTGCAATTTGTCCTGAGTATGCTGATACCCAATATGTTGGGGTAAACCACTGTTTGGGCGCACGGCAGGGCTCGGAAGGGAGGGAGCGCCATTTGACTTTCTGAACGCCACATCGTGTTTGGAGACCCCCTGATGTGCCTAAATAGTGGAAATCCCTCAATTCTAGCTCCAACCCTAATCCCAACACACCCCTAACCCTAATCCCAACCCTAATCCTAACCTAAATCCCAACCCTAATTCCAACCCTAATTGTAACCCTAACCTTAATTGTAACCCTAACTCTAATTGTAACCCTAACCCTAATTTTAACCCTAACCCTAATTGTAACCCTAATCCTAATTCTAACCCTAATTATAACCCTAACCCTAAGGCTAGGTTCATTTTGCGTTTTACCAGCCCGTTCAACACATAGCGTTGACGGGCTGGTAACGGTATAGCATAACGCAATCTCGTTATGCTATACCCGCTAGCGCAGAGGAATCAGCAGATGATTCATCTGCGCTAGCGGTGACGGAGCCCAAACGCTGCAGCCCGCGTCCGAGGCTCTGTCACTGAATGATGGCACGTTTCAAACGCATGCCGCTTTACGGCATGTGTCGTGATGCGCCCTCAAATGGGGGTGAATGGCAGCGTTAACGGACTGCGTTACACCGCGTTATACCGCGGTGTAACGCAGTCCGTCTAACGGACTGCCATAACGTAGTATGAACCCGGCTTAACCCTAACGCTAATTATAACCCTAACCCTAATGCTAACCCTAACCCTAATGCTAACCGTAACCCTAATTATAACCCTAACCCTAACAGAAAAATGAAAATAAATATAATTTCTATTTTTTATTATATGTCCCTAACTAAGGGGGTGATAAATGGGGGGGTTATGTACTGTTTTTTTTTATTTTGATCACTGTGATAGTTTATCACAGTGATCAAAATGCACTTTCAGGAGAATGAATGAAAAAAAAATTGAATCTGTCGCCAAGCAGATCTGCAGGCGCACTGCGCATGCGCCCGCCATTTTTTTTTTCCAGGAAGAAGACCGGGAGGATCGGAGGCCAGGGGGACCTGCCAGAGGACACCGGCAGCTACAGGGGGGGTTCAGGGGGACATGGGGACCCTCATTTTCTCCCCTCTGATGTGCGATCACATCAGAGGGGAGATAAATCTTTTTTTTTTTTTGCGATCGCGTCTATGCTTGCATAGCAGCGATCGCAACAACAGGATCGGTGAATACCGACCCGGATCATGTTCTCTGGGGTCTCGGCTACCCCCGGTAGCCGAGACCCCAGAGAATATTTGCCCATCCCCCCCAGCACATAGCGGCACATAGCGGCGGGCGCACTGAGCATGCGCCCACCATTTTCTTCATTGCGCCGGCACCGGGGGACACCGGAGGGCCCTGGGGCCACATTCAGGGGATCGGGGGCCACATGGGGTCCTGGGGACCCTTTTTCTCTGTCCTCTGATGTCCGATGACATCAGAGGACAGAGAAATTAAATGGCACAACTTTTTTTTTGTTGTTCGGTCGCTATGGTTATAACGCACGCACTCGGTCGGTAAACCACCCTTTGTTCTTGTGTCTCGCTACCCGAGCGACCGAAAATGCGCTTGGGGGCTATCACTTTTCACGCGCCGTTAATTAATGGCTGTGGTTTAAGTACCCTTAATGTCCGCCGTTAAAAGGCGTATCGGCGGTCGTTAAGGGGTTAAATTTATTTTCGTTTGGAAATTCTGATGACTTTCAAAACAGATGTTGATACAAGGTTTTCAGAATAAAGAATGAATGTGATACGAATGGTGAAAGAATGAGTTTAGGATTGATTATGATATTTCTTAAATCATAATCAGGGGGGACTGTAAAATATTAGTATTTCAATAATAAAATATAGATATTGAACATATACATATTAAGTCCAATTAGCGAACAAGGACTCTGGTTAGTGAATGAATGAGCTATTCTGAGGATGTTGGCAGAGACATCTGTTCCCTGGTTGTCAGGATTATACAGGTCCTTCTCAAAAAATTAGCATATAGTGCTAAATTTCATTATTTTCCATAATGTAATGATTACAATTAAACTTTCATATATTTTAGATTCATTACACACCAACTGAAATTTGTCAGGTCTTTTATTGGCCCTTCCCAGCCTAAAAATAGCAGCCCGCAGTCGCACCAGAAAAGGCACATCTAATACTATTAGATTTGCCAATTCTGGCACTATGCCTGGCTCTCCCTATTTACTCTTGTGTGGTTGCAAGTGGGGTAATAGAATTGGTGTCAGCTTTGTATGTCAGCTGACATTAAGTCAAAAGGTTAGTAATGGACGCCCCATTATTGTATATTTGTATGTATTGTAACATTTCCGGGGTTTAGCTCAGGATCGCTGTCTGGGTAGACAGAATAGCATGAAAACAGTTCATTCAGACAGCAGTTCTGGTGCAAAACTGGCCGCAACCAGCTTTATTAAAGTCCACAGCAAACAGATAAAACAAAGCATAAACAGAAAACCTGGGCTTGTCTAGCCTCTAATTACACTTAGATAGATGGCCCTCTCTATCCGGGACCCAGACTCTACCAGTCTGTGCCCAAAACAACACATATCACATATGTTACCATTTGGAGCTTCACAGATACTCCTCCTTGTGTCTGAAGGCACCTTCCATGTCCAGACTTGAGAGAGATCCACTCCTGTTCAGCCGCTCTTCACACGGATTCACACTGAGACTACTCCTATGTCCGGGGTCCTTCCTGCACCCAAACTGAGATAGCTCAAACACTCTTGGAGACTGCTTCCTTGTGCCAGGACACTCTCTGTGTCCAGGCTAAAGACAGCTCTAACACTCTTGGAGACTGTTTCTTGTGCCAGGACACCTTCCTGTGTCCAGGCTAAACTAGCTCTAAGATTGTGTTTCCAAACACCTACTTCTGGTCTCCTAATTAACACCTGAGTAGTTTCAGGCTTGTGCTGCAAGTGTGTGCTGAATGTGAGGTGTAGTGACCTTTCTCTACCACTAGGTTTACAAAGCCACACATTTCCCTTATACCTAGGTGAAATGTACACCCCATTCATCACATATTCACTCACTGTCTCACATATCCCCTCCCTCTTCTCCAGACCGGAGGGCTGGTCATCCAGACCGGAGGGCTGGTCAACAATCCAACAGAGAAAGTGAACTCTGGACCAGTCATGGCCCTCATCAGCTTCATCCTCACCACTGTCATAGCCAACATCAGTTTTCTCTTCATCTGAAGCATCCGCACTACCCTGTACCCTCCCAGGCCTATACTCTCTGCGGGCCTCGGGTATCCTGCACGGTTTCATCTTGACCTTAGGGCCGGGCTCAGATTCAATATAGTGCCTGGCCAAAGTAGTACGACCCGACACATCAGAACACTTCTGCTGACTCTTCCTCAGAAACTCACGTACCTCCTGTCCCTGGTGCACTGACCATGTGTCACCAACTATCACAGAAGGTATAGGGGGCTTTTCACTTTTCTCCAGTTCCCCACTTTCAGGCTCTTCTGGCAAGACACGCCCAGAAGCCCCACCGTCCATCTCATACTCCACTTCTTCAGTCACATCTGGCTCACTGTCAGGGCTATACCCTTCATTTTCATTCATATCCTGCTCACTGTCAGGGTTATATAATTCATTTTCATTCACATCCTGCTCACTTTCAGGAGTATACAATTCATTCTCATTCACATCCTGATCTGGAACCTTAGTTAACATGTCATCCACAACATTAACTTCACCATCTGGTCCCTCAAGTATGTGACTATGTGACAACCCCAGCACTATGCTTCCATATAGCTCAGGTGCTAGGAGCTGGCTCACTACCTCTCCCTGGACTTCAGTGTTTATGGCAACATGAAGAAACCCCTCCTCAGAGCCAGGCTCTTGGGAAACCTCATTTAGAACATCCCTATTTTCCTGGGCCGTTTTAAGAGAGGGGTCTCGCCACTGCTCACTCTCAAAATTGTCACAGGACACAGGCAAGTCAGGGACACTCGGTTCCCGAGAACCATCATCCTCGTCTCCCAACATTACCTGCAAAGGAATTTCATCACTATCACAGTCATCATTATTATCAATATCATTATCATGACTATGATCAGTATCATCATCACTATCATGATCATCATCACTATCATTATCAGCATCAGCATCATTATCATGGTCATCATCATTATCATGATCATCATCATCATTATCATGGTCATCATCATTATCATGATCATCATCATCATCATCATTATCACATAAATTTAACGTCCCACTAGCATTGTGTTCCGCCCCTCGAGACTGCGCACCCTCAATAGGAGCTTCATCACACTGTCCATCAGAAACATTTCTCCCCCAGAGATCCTCAGATCGGGGAAAGTCACATACGGAAGTCACTGGACTCTCTGAGTCTAAGAGGGCCTGTGCTGGGCATTCACTTACAACCACCGGGAACACCTGTGGTCCAGTCTCTTCGGCTGCAGTGGTCACACACACCGGTTCTGCGCAGAGAGAGAGGGACCTGCCAACATCACGGCACATAGGCTCCCCCTCTAGTGAACAGCCGGCTGCAATTTCACGACATCTCCAACACTGTCCACCACAATCACCCTCCCATATGTCCCCTACAGCTGGAACGCTCTTACCGCGAGAGTTCAGCGTCCGGGAACTCTGAAGTGACGACCTCTCAGACGGCTGTACCTCAGGAGGACGTGCTCGGTGTAGTGGTTCACTATCACCTTTCCAACTCCATAATCAGGCTCGCTGACTGCAGACTCCCAACTGTATCTCCAGTCACGAACTCCCCTGGCACGGGCTGTCACCGTAACACCCAGCCGGGTACGAATCTCCGCTTTCAGCTTGGCATAGTCTTGGCTGTCCTGCTCGCTCAGGTCAGCATAGGCCACCTGGGGCACTCCAATCAGATAGGGTGCGACCATCATGGCCCACTCAGATAGGGGCAGATTCTCCTTCTCTGCCAGTTCCTCAAATCTAGTGAGATACACCTCCACATCATCACGAGGGTGTCATCTTTTTCAGGGACCGTCTTACCGCCTCCTTTACAGCGGACAAGTCAGTGCCTTCACAACATTACTCTGGGACGAAAGGTGCTGAGAGCTGCAATCTGCTCCAACACCCGGTTATTCTCCTGCTGCTGCTGCAGGATTTGCTGCTGGAACTGCTGCATGCACTGCTGGTGCTGCAGCTCCATGCTCCGCTGGGCCTGCACCAGGTACTCAATGAGCTCCTCCATACTGCCGGACTTATCTGTCTCAACCACGGCAGTCTTATGTTGCACAATAACTTGTGCCATTTGTTCAAACAGCGCCTCCATGCTGTCATCCATGCTGTCAGACTTCTCTGTCTCAACAACGGCAGTCTTCACTCAAGACATACACACTCTGCAGTCTCTTCCATAGAAAATTTCAGCTCTGCTGTGCAGACACTTTTTTTTTTTTCTTTGCAAAGTCTATTAGGGCTACTGTCTCTTTAAGACTGCTCCACAGACTTTTCTTTTGCTACTGCACATTCCACAGTCATTTTCACAACAAGTTCAGCTTTGCTGTGCATACATTTTCTCTCTGCAGACCCTATCAGGGCCACTGTCTCTCCAAGACTGCTCCAAACAGACGTTTCTGCTGACACACTTTTTTTTTTCCCTCTGTTGCTATTTCAACAGACTTCACCTTTATTGCTGTCTCTAAGCCTCTGTGCTGCATGCACACTCCAGCACTAACTGTATCAGCCACTGCGCTGCCCCAGCATTCTCCGCCAATTGTAACATTTCCGGGGTTTAGCTCTAGGATCGCTGTCTGGGTAGACAGAATGGCATGAAAACAGTTCATTCAGACAGCAGTTCTGGTGCAAAACTGGCCGCAACCAGCTTTATTAAAGTCCACAGCAAACAGATAAAACAAAGCATAAACAGAAAACCTGGGCTTGTCTAGCCTCTAATTACACTTAGATAGATGGCCCTCTCTATCCGGGACCCAGACTCTACCAGTCTGTGCCCAAAACAACACATATCACATATGTTACCAGTTTGGAGCTTCACAGATACTCCTCCTTGTGTCTGAAGGCACCTTCCATGTCCAGACTTGAGAGAGATCCACTCCTGTTCAGCCGCTCTTCACACGGATTCGCACTGAGACTACTCCTATGTCCGGGGTCCTTCCTGCACCCAAACTGAGATAGCTCAAACACTCTTGGAGACTGCTTCCTTGTGCCAGGACACCTCTCTGTGTCCAGGCTAAAGACAGCTCTAACACTCTTGGAGACTGTTTCTTGTGCCAGGACACCTTCCTGTGTCCAGGCTAAACTAGCTCTAAGATTGTGTTTCCAAACACCTACTTCTGGTCTCCTAATTAACACCTGAGTAGTTTCAGGCTTGTGCTGCAAGTGTGTGCTGAATGTGAGGTGTAGTGACCTTTCTCTACCACTAGGTTTACAAAGCCACACATTTCCCTTATACCTAGGTGAAATGTACACCCCATTCATCACATATTCACTCACTGTCTCACAGTATATATATATATATCAAAAAATTTCCTTCTCATCCCCACTGCGGGTGGTCTTGTTGTCCTTTCTCATTCTCGGGTCCTCTACCAGAGGCCTGGGAGTTTGAGGGTTCTGCGCAGGATCTTAACTGTTCCCAGCATTGCGCTTTTCTGGACAGAGAGCTCAGATGTTGCTCCTGGGATCTGTTGTAGCCAATCTTCCAACTTAGGGGTCACTGCTCCAAGTGCTGCTATCACCACTGGAATCCCTGTTGCCTTCACCTTCCACATCTTCTCCAGTTCTCCTTTAAGGCCCTGATTTTCTCCAGCTTCTCATATTCCTTCTTTCTGATGTTGCTGTATATATATACATATTTTTCCTAAAATACAAAAGGAAATGTGTCATCTTAAACTTAAGGCCTTTTAGAGGTCATTTCATCTTCAGCCTGCTTATCTGTTCACAATTAGAGTAATTTTGACCAGGGGTGCCCAGACTTTTACATGCCACTGTATGTTTTATTTATGCGTGTTGTCCTGTTCTGATATGTATTAATACATTTTGGAAGCATATTGTGGAGAATGTATTTGTTAATGGTCTCCTATATTTCTTGTTTGGTATATATATTATGTTTTGAGGAGTGGAGCTCACCTACATTGATGATTGCGCACTGTCCTACGAACGTTTTAAGTGCTGCAAAATAAGAGATTTCTTTCATTCTTCTTATTGTCATGTTTTTCTTGTCCTTTAAATTTTTGCAGGTTTCCAGTTTAGTCTACATTTTATTTCATGGACTACATTGGAGTGGCATGGAATTAATGTCTTTTAGAAAATGGTCACAGAGGTATGGTACCAGGAATGTTTTTTTTTATAAATAAAATATTTTTATTTTTTATCACTTTATTATAGCATTAGTAATGTATCTGACAAACAACTTTCCACTACTATCTACAGAACTTGGTATCAGTCAGTTGTTTTTTCTCACCCAAGAGCTGTTCTCCCTCCTATTTTTATTTTTACAATATGCCTAAGAGCTAACAGGTAAGTAGTTGCTAACTACCAGTTGTGCCCAGTGCTGATCTCTGATTACACAGAATGGTCCATGACCCCTCCTGCTGGCAACTCTGTGACTACTACAGATGTCTTGCAGAGCAGCGCTTTCTCTTCCACTCAGCTCTGTTGACAAGGCGTGATTGTCGATGTCATGCTGATTGACAGCCAACTTCCTGCTGCCTCTCTGTGTTCAGATGGTTGTCATTCAGCACGATGTTGTAAGTCACGCCCCGACAGAGCAGCCCAGAAGAGAAATTGCTGCTTTATTGACATGGATCAGCTGAATCGTAGGAAGGAGCATTCAGAGACTGCTCGGAGCCGGCACAGATTAGAACAGACAATTCCTGTATAACTGCCTGTTAATTTTTAGGCACGTAGTAAAAACAAAATCTTGAAAAACCTCTTTAACTACACAAACACTGGGTTATTAAGAACTAAATAATAATATTTTAGCAATTGTTGTAAATAGGAATCATGTGGGAAGGAAAGATCAAGAATAATTTCTGTACGTTAGGGACATTGGTAATTACATTCTGTTTAATATTTTAACTCTATCCCTTGATATCTATAACCTAGTTAATTTATCCTTTGGCGTAGACCTAGAGATATAAAAATGGTATATTCTCTGAAATTACAAGTAGTTGCAGGTCTCTAAAATGATCAAGATATATTATTAACAGAAAAACCGAACAATTACCACAAGAGCAAGAAATTAACCAGACGCAATTCATGAATAAAATCACCAATCGTCAGTATTGTTTTTCCCTGTGAATAATATATTTTCTGTTACTTCTGGATGACTTTTTATTGCTTTTATATATTTTATAGGTATTTCTCAATTAATACATTAGTTATCCAAGACGCTAACATTCACCTATGAAATAATACATCTTATAGTAAATTGCTGCACATAGCGTCACATCTGTTTTTTTCGCTAGTAGCACTATAATTTTCTTATATGGGTTCACGCACAGAGTCCTGTATAACAGAAACATAGGCAATTATTTTATCGAGTTACTGACTGCAGATTTATTGTAGAAATTTCTCTGCCTGAAATTTCTTTCCATATGTCTTAACAGAGTTATTTCAGCAGCATAAGCATAGATTTTGCTAAAGGTAAGTGCCTCCAAAAGGGTCTAAGGAGTCTCCTTGTGGGGAGTGCAAAGTCAGCCTAAAGGTACTGCACACAACATATCCCGCTAGCGATCTCGTTAGCGTTGCATACTAATGAAACGCTAGCGGGATGTTCTATATCGCTAAATGCTGCCGCATTTAGCGATATAGTAACGACGCTATCGCCGTTAGCGATCTACTTAACGACTTAAGCGGTACAAAAGTACCGCTAAATCGCTAAGAAAAGGTGCCACACAGCGATAAGTACTTACCTGCGGCGAAAGCGCCCAGTGATGAAATAGGGTCCGGAACGATTCCGCGACGAGCGAGATCACAGCCAGAAGCTCGTCGCTGGAAGCTGCCGCACTGAACAAATCGCTAACGGGATCGCTAAATGTGACGTTTTTAGCGATCCGTTAGCGATATTGTTAGTGTGGCATACCCTTAAGGAAGACTTGTAAGCCATACCATGTTCTCTGGAAATTTAAATATGCAAATATGTTCTTCAAAGAAAGAAAACAGGGACTCTATTACCATCTATTAGAAGTAGCAATCCTAAAAGTAAATACTGTATTGAACCTTTAAAGGACCTTGACACCTGACAGACTAAAGCCTGGGTCTCACATAGCGATACACCAGCGATCCAGACAACGATATGCAGTTGTCAGGATTGCTGGTGTATCGCTACATGATCGCTGCTGAGCTGCCAAACAGGCAGCTCAGGGCAGCGATCAGCACAGCGACACTGCGGGTAACATCGCTTAGTTACCCGCAGTGTACCTTGGATACCAGCCCGCTGATGCAGGGAGCTGGTAACCAAGGTACACATCGGGTTTCCAGGCACTGCGCGGTGCCTGGAAACCCGCTGTGTACCTTGGTTACCAGCTCCCTGCATCAGGGCGCTGGTATCCAAGGTACACAGCGGGTTTCTAGGCACAGCCCCGTGCCTGGAAATCCGCTGTGTACCTTGGTTACCAGCGGATCGCTGGTCTCCCGCCTGTCACACGCAGCGATGCGTGCTGGCCAGCGGGAGACCAGCGATCAAAAAATTATCCAGGACATTCAGCGACGATCAGCGATACCCAGCAGGGGGGCTGATCGTCGCTGAATGTCACACACAGCGATATCGCTGGGGAGATCGCTGCTGCGTCACAAAACTAGTGACTCAGCAGCGATCTCGCTAGCGAGATCGCTGTGTGAGACGGGGGCTTAAGAAGCTAAACCAGAAACTTAATTTGCATACATGTGTTTTGGAGTGTTTGTCCCATAAGCGAAGGAGAATTGACCCTTTAAAGGATCAATACTGACTTTTAGGACTGCTACTTGCAATAGGTAGCATCTGTTCACTGTGATTCCTGTGGTGTGTGTCCTTTTCTTTTCCAATAAAGTTATTTGGATATGTGGAGCCCAGCTGTGACTGGATCCATATCTTCCAGAAGGGTGCACTGAAAGAGTATACCACTAGAGGTCATTATACACATTCACACACGTTCACCTATCCCAAAGACCACCAGAGGGAGCTGTTTAGACATATAAAAGCAGAGTGAACACAGAAACATCAAGGCATTCAGCCAGTGAAGCCATTCAAGGCAGTTACCTCAGAGAGCTCAGTCAGTCTGCAGTAAGGTGAGATGCAGAGCTGAGATTAGAAAGACTGCAGAGCCATTCAGTTCAAGAGAGAGTGGAGGCCAGTACAAGTGGAACCGAAGCCACTCCAGCCTGGTCAGAACTGAGCCAACTGAGTGCAGCTCAGTGAGAGAAGCGTGCCGACGCTTAAAGAGCGGTGAAGAGGCAGCCCACCAACTGCCAGTGTGTGATCGTGTGAGGGCCCGGGTAGGCCGAAAGGCGAGTGGAAAGAGCAGTAACGGAGGTAGAAAAGCCTTTACAGCTTACCTCAGCAAGTATTGACCGGACACCGGGGTCCGAGCCTATAGGGATCTCCACGACCCATTAGGAGAACACCGGAGTTCCTGGAGGACTACAAGTCCCAGGAGTACCACAGAGCTGATACGTAACCGGACGAGTAGTACGGAGTCCAGCAGTGCACTGCAAATAGAGACTGTGTACTTCAAGAAGGGGTCCAACCACAAGGTCAGCCAGGTGCAAAACGGAGACCAAGTTAGGCCTAGCTACAACCAGGTCAGGACTTTATCACATAAAGGCAAGGAACAGGATGCCACACACCTACTCAGTGGAGGAATCTGGATGTGCACCCTTCACCCTACAGTGCTCCGGGGAGTGCCTGCAACATCTTCAGTAAAGGTACCAAAGTGACTTGTGTGTGTGTCTACCTTATTACCCCTCACTGCCGGGTCCCCGTCCGTCCTGCACCCCTGCACATCTATCTGCCCTGAAGGACTCAGCCTTACTTGTGGAAGGATTAACATCTAGCTGCACAATATTAACCCTTCAGTGGATCTGACCAGGTACCACAAGTGGTGTCACGAATCCCCATACCAATATTCAATTCACCTGTAAATATCCTACATTAAAGAATGAGAACCAGGGCCACGGACTGAGCTGTGTCGCCGTGACATCCCCCATAGTAGTCTATAGGCTCAGATCCGAGTTCCCATTGCTCTGGAGGGCGACTCAGATACCTCCAATAAGTGATACTGGGAGGCCAACTATTCTTCGCTTGGAAGAGGCTAAAGAATTACCTGGCTTATGATTCTCACAATGGCATCTTTCTTGGCTCTTTCCTCAAGGAGAATCTTTAACCCCCTCAGCCAATGCACACCCAACAAGTATCCTATTTTGCACTAATAAGGGCTGGAATCTCAAAGCAGGCTTTTTCTTTGGTTCAGTATTTTAAGTGATGAGTCAAGGCTCATATTAGGTTTTACACTGACTTACAGTTGATCTACAATAGTTAGCACTAAAAGAAGATTCTAACCTGCATTTATAGATATTTTAACACACCAGTACAACATTTGAGCATATTACTGCCGTTATATTCTTGTTTTTGACCTTGCAGAGTCCTGTCTACTGGACTGCATGCATACAATAATGTCTTAGTCTACACTATTGTGCTTTCATTTATTACAGGAACCAAGAAGATTAGGATGGACAGCAGTAGGTATAAAATCCAAAGCGCTAGATTACTAATTCTAACAAAAATTGCAGTCTTAGTGCATCTCAGTACCTTTGGCTTTTGGTGTCGATTCTATTAGTTGGCAATATAATTTTTAATACTATTAATCTCTCTTACAGAATATCACGTATATAATGGTTCATCAGAAAACATTTTTACCTTCTTGGGATTTGGTGATCAAGCAGATCTTCAAATTTTCCTCTTCCTGGTGTTCATGTTCATGTATCTCATCACTGTTGTTGGGAACCTAGCGATCATAGTACTTATAGCCATAGATACTCACCTGCACAGTCCAATGTATCTTTTCCTCTCTAACCTGGCATTCGTAGATCTTTGCTATTCTTCAGGCATTACACCTAAAATGTTGGTTGATTTAATTACGGTGGATAAAAGCATATCGTATATTGGGTGTGCACTCCAAATGTATTTCTTTATTGCACTTGGGAGTACTGAGAGTTTTCTACTTGCAGCCATGGCCTTTGACCGCTATGTAGCAATATGTATTCCTCTCCTTTATCTGAAGAACATGACCAGGATGAAGTGTCTACAGTTACTTAGTGGATCATATGCAGCGGGCTTTCTACACTCTTTAATACAGACATGTTGTACTTTTCGCCTTCCATTTTGCGGTTCCCATTATATTCGACATTTCTTTTGTGACATTCCTCCTCTGCTGAAACTATCTTGTTCTGGCACCACAATAAATGAATTTATTGTTTCAATTTTTGCATCTTCTGTCACTGTCACATCCATTATTGTCATTGTCATCTCCTATGCATCCATTTTACATGCTGTATTTACAAGTAACTCTTCTAGAGGCAGACGTAAAGCCTTCTCCACATGTGGCTCTCATTTCATTTGTGTGATTTTGTTCTACAGTACAGTTTTCTTTATGTACATGAGACCTAGTTCATCATATTCCTTAGAACAAGACAGAATTGTCTCTGTAGTTTACACCCTGGTTATTCCTATGCTAAACCCACTAATATACAGTTTACGGAACCGTGAAATGAAGCTTGCATTAAAGAGGACAAAACCCTTTCATGTCTGTAGATAATAGATATGTTATTAACACTCAGCTTATTTTGTAGTTTTTTTGTTGTTGCTGTTGTTCCAGCTAAAATCTGCACACCTCCATTCATTGAATTGGTGCAATGCCAAATCTATTCAATTCACTTATTGTGCAGGTCTGAATACATTTATCTGAGATGAAAATGAATGTCTCTAGATTGACCTTTTCATTTTTCAGCACTATAATTGTCCATCTGGTTCAACTATCCTTTGGGGGTAGGTCTCCTTCTAATCCAAACTTGTGCTATCTCTTTTCTGTGAATCACTCCCTGTGGAGGTAGAGGAGGCCAATCTGAAAAAATATCTAAAGCCCGGGTCTCACATAGCGATACACCAGTGATCCCGACAACGATCAGGATCGCTGGTGTATCGCTACATTATCGCTGCTGAGCTGCCAAACAAGCAGCGACCAGCACAGCGACACTGCGGGTAACATCGTTTAGTTACCCGCTGTGTACCTTGGATACCAGCGCCCTGATGCAGGGAGCTGGTAACCAAGGTACACATCGTGTCTCCAGGCACTGCGCGGTGCCTGGAAACCCGCTGTGTACCTTGGTTACCAGCTCCCTGCATCAGGGCACTGGTATCCAAGGTACACAGCGGGTTTCTAGACACAGCCCCGCGCCTGGAAACCCGCTGTGTACCTTGGTTACCAGCGGATCGCTGGTCTCCCGCCTGTCACACGCAGCGATGCGTGCCTGTCAGCGGGAGACCAGCGATCAAAAAAATGTCCAGGACATTCAACGACGATCAGCGATACCCAGCAGGGGGGCTGATCGCGCTGAATGTCACACACAGCGATATCGCTGGGGAGATCGCTGCTGCGTCACAAAACTAGTGACTCAGCAGCGATCTCGGTAGCGATATCGCTATGTGAGACGGGGGCTTAAGGTGATTGTTAAGGTAAACTGGGAATGAACGTAAAGAGCTGAGCTTCCCTTTATCTGTAATCATATCGATATCCTCAAAAATATAGAAGACCCTTTTCTCTGATAGCTTTCAGGGTATATAACGTCATTATTTGTTGCTACTGTGTGATGAGATAAGACTCATAACAGCTGTTCAAGTCTTTGCTTTCTGGTTTGCTTTCCTGTTTCATGACATGCTTTTGAAAGCACTACATCATTTTTTTTATTGAAGCGCTGGAGAGGTGCAACTAATCTAAGTTCCCTGCCCCTAGTATTTTAATCACCAGCCACAGTCTTCATCTTTTATCGGCATCGCTCCGTTTGGCCTTCTGCAGGTTGTGACCTACTGGATTGCTCCTGTGTTTGCTGGGAAATTTGGAGGCCAGTACTTAATATAAAAGAGAAACAACAGGACAGAGACTATCAAATATTTGTCCTTGTCAATATAATATAAAAATTTAGATAATGAAAAACCCAGATAAAATATCACAAAAGAGAGGTATTAATGAAAAATTTATGTAATTTTATTATGACATAATATAACTTACAAAAGAGACTTACGGACAATCATTGACAGTCTGGTTTGCTGTGTTATATGATCTTCTCCCTTTTACCTTGTCCGTAAGTCTCTTTTGTAAGTTATATTATGTCATAATAAAATTACATTTTATTTTTCATTAATACCTCTCTTTTGTGATATTTTATCTGGATTTTTCATTATCTAAATTTTTATATTATATTGACAAGGACAAATATTTGATAGTCTCTGTCCTGTTATTTCTCTTTTTTCTTTGGTCATCTAGTTAGGCTGGGAGGTATGTCCCGTTTAGCCACGGTGACATTTTTATAGGTTAACAGTACTTAATATAAGTCTGTGAGAGCCTGAACAAGGCCAGAATGAGGTCATCATAAATTTATACTGAGAGCTTGTGATCATTAACTCTGACTTATGGTCAGTCACAAGTTCTGGTCACAAGATGGCGGAAAAGGAATGGCGTGGCACAGGGAACAGCTGAAGATGGCAGCTGGTAAGAAAAATATTAGGGTCAAGTCACTTAGATTAGTTGCACCACTCCAGTGCTGCAATGGAATATCCCACTGGAGTGGTGTTTTTACTTTAAACAGATAAATCCAACACACTGCATCTCATGTAGGATCAGTATATTCTTGGACCTGATGTCCCTTAAAAGGGACATCATCAGAGTTACTCTTATATCACCTATTCAGAGAGAATTGAATTGAGTTGGATAGTGGTCTCAAGCAGGCCTTTTATGTCAATGTGAGTGCACTAATTACCATTCTAGCATACTCCACCATACAGTCAAGACAAAAACTAAGTTGAATTTTATGGCTTTTTGTAACAGGACATAAAATAGTGTAAATTATATTTTCCTTAGAAAAACTTAAAATTAGTTAAATACAACCTTAGATAACAGATGAACACTAACAGGTACAAATGACACCATTCATTATTATGTTAAAATATAAGTAAAAATGTTGAAACAGTGTGAGAAAAATTAAGAACACCTTCCACAATAATTAACAGGGTAAGTAGCAGCCATGTGCTGCTAATCATATGTGCTTGATTAATTTTTTTATTAGCTTGTGTGACCACCTCTACTGTTCTGAAGTTTTTTTCTGCTGATCTGGAGAGTTTAGGCATGTGTTACCAACAATGCCAAAGACATCTAGACTAGAAAAAAGATTCTTACAATAATGGAAAACAGTCAGTACAATTTGTATTCTGGCAAATTATCACCAGGATCAGAGAGTGCTATGCTTAAATTTAGTCATGGCAGGGAAAAAGCCTTCATTAGACTCTCCACTGAAATGACAACCCAACAGTATGTGGCAATCATGTTGCCAAGGGGTTGAAGAGTGCATAGAATACTAACCATTTGTATCAAAATTGATAGTGACATTTAAGTGGGTAACAGAAATGAATGGAGCTCTGATTGTTGCTTTTAGAGGCCGATGCTGTCTGTGTAACACAGCATCTTCTGTTAGTGATGTGGGCTCAGGCATGAGTCTGCATCACACACATAGGCCCATACACTTATAGCAGATGTGAAGAAAAGGTTAAAAAATAAATTAATATAAAGTATAATAAAAGGTATACTTTAAAGAGGACCTTTCATCAGCATGTTAAACTGGCCACATCATGGAATAATGTGTACAGAACTGAGTAAAATATAGATTTATTTTTCATTTTTTTCTCTCTGTTGCGCAGATATTACTGTAGCTAGTAAAATTTAGGTTACGAAGCTAGTAAAATTTAGGTTAGTTCAATTGGATGTTAAAAGATATTTGTCTCTGAGGCATGTACTTCTTCCCTTGCATGAAGTTAACCAATCATAAGCAGGCAGCGTCATGCAAGGGAGAAAATATCACACCCTTCTCTCCCCCCTGATCTCTGCAGCTACTGCACAACCCCTTCTAAATCTTATCTCAAGATGGGATTTAGTGTGTTGTAAAGTTGAGAACAGACAGCATTGTGAGATGAAATCTGGAAGTGTTTGTAATGATACATAACTCAGCTCTGCCATATCTCTTCAGAGTTACTGCAAAGATTAGTGATTAGAGGAGGGTGTGTTCTTTTCTGCTGTGTGTTTCTACTTGCTTATGATTGGTAAACCTCATGCAGTGGAAGAAGTACATGCCTACAGAGACAAATCTCTACCTATGCCCAGCTAAATGTAACATAACTAATAATCTAAACTTTACAGGCTAATATCTCCATAATGGAGCTAAGAAGTAAAAAACTAAATTTACTCAGCTTTATAGCAACTGTTCCACAATGTGAATAGTTTAACATTCAAACAGGTGAAACTCTAATGCATTCATCACATAGGATACACTGTGTCACTGCTGTTTACATCACATTTTATAGACTAAGGCTGCTGATACATCACACAGGATACACCAAGATTGTTATATATCACATTAAATATGCTGAGACTGTGTAGAATACACCACATAGGATACACTGTGGCTCAGCAGAATACATCTGTATGCATCACCTAGGATACACCCCGCGATCAGGTGCGCTGATGGGACCATGGAATGATCTGCCACCATGTGTGATAAATGCTGCTGTCAGAGATTGCCAGCGGGATTTAATAGGTTAACAGCCGCAGGTGAAGTTAAAGGCACATGACGGCTGATTAAATCAGCCGTCATGTGCAGAGAAAGATTTGGTCTCAATGTGAGAGCCCGCAGGAAAGTCAATGACACAACATACATTGTATGTTTATGTCATATATCATGAAGGGATTAACCACTTTACCCCAAGCCTGTTTTCAACTTCATGACCAGGCAAAATTGTACAATTCTGGCCAATGTCACTTTATGAGATAATAACTCTGGAATGCTTCAACGGATCTTATTGATTCTCAGACTATTTTTTCGTAACATATTATACTTCATGATAGTAGTAACATTCCTTCTACATGAATTTCGTTTATTTGTAAAAAATCATAAATTTTTAAATTTTCATACTTTGAATTTTAATGCCTTTAACCCCTTACTGTCCATTGACGTGCACAGTCCGTTATGGCTGGGTGTCGTCTCCGGCACCAGGACAGACTGTGCACGTCATGCCTTTGAACTACCACTGAGTGTAAACACGCAGTAGTAGTTCAGTGCCGACAGCTGTCTATGACAGCTGACAGGCATGGCAAGTGGTGCGGGGACCCTTGCAGTCAGTCCCCGCACCCACAGCGCTGTGATTGGTCAGTCAATCTGACTGACCAAGCACGGCAGCGATTGGGCAGGAGAGGCTGAAATTTCAGCTTCTCCTGTCCGATCAGTGCAGGAGCTCAGCGCTGCAGTGGCCGAGTTTGCTGCACTGACAGCCGGGAGCGGCGTCCGCGCAGCGCCTGGCTGTTAACCCCCTGACTGCTGCGATCGAACGCGATCGCAGCGTTCAGGGGGGAGGCAGAGGGTCGGGAGCTCCCTCTGCCTCCGACCGGCGTCCCCGCAATGTAATTGCAGGGCCCGATCTCTGCCTTGATGATCCGGGGTTGTCATGACCACCTCTGGGTCATCCAGCTACGGAAAGCCGCTGTGACCATGCTCACAAAATGGTCACAACAGCTTTCTCCATTGGTATAATGCATTGCAATGCTGGAGCATTGCAATGCACTATACCTGCAATCAAAAGTGAAAAAGTGAAAGTCCTATAAAGGGAAAAGGTAAAAAAAAACATTTAATAAAAAAATTGTAAAAAAAATATTAAAAAATAATTTCAAAAAATCCCCTAAAAAATACATATTTTTATGTAAAAAAAAAAAACACATGTTTGGTATCGCCGGGTCCGTAAAAATCCCATATATAAAAGCGTAACTGTAGTTAACCCCT
Organism: Oophaga sylvatica; assembly: GCA_033576555.1. Taxonomy (NCBI): domain Eukaryota; kingdom Metazoa; phylum Chordata; class Amphibia; order Anura; family Dendrobatidae; genus Oophaga; species Oophaga sylvatica. Next base: position 57,421 of record JARQOD010001074.1, on the reverse strand, counting down.
TCAGTGAAAGCTGTAAAAAAAACACAAAAAAGTAGTAAATTATACTTTTTCCAAGCAGTATCATCATACCTCTTGGAAAAAGGGCAATAATACGCGATCAAAGCAATGGATATAAATAAGCATGGTACCGCTAAAAACGTCATCTTGTCCCGCAGAAAACAAGCCATGATGCAGCATCATCAGCGAAAAAATAAAAAAGTTATAGCTCGCAGAACAAAGTGATGCAAAAATAATTATTTTTTCTATAAAAATTTTCATTGTGTAAAAAAACGCCAAAACATAAAAAAAATATAAATAAGGTACCGCTGTAATCGTAGTGACCCAAAGAATAAAGCTGCCTTATCAATTTTTACCACACGTGGAACGGAGGAAAAAAAAAACAATTTCTGAATTGCTGGTTTTTGTTCATTCTGCTTCCACAAAAATCAGAATAGGAAGTGATCAAAAAACGATATGTGCGCGAATATGGTACAAATAAAAACGTCCGCTTGTCCCGCAAAAAATAAGCCCACACATGACTCTGTCGGCTGAAATATGGAAAAATTATAGCTCTCAAAATACGGCGATGCAAAAATTTCTTACAAAAAAATCTTCCAAAAAAAGCATCTTTTAGTGTGTGACAGAAACTAAACATGAAAAAAGGGTATATATCTGGTATCACTGTAATCACACCGACCCGAAGAATAAAGTTGCCTAATCACTATTACCGCACGAGGAACGGCGTAAAAAAGAAAACCAATTCTTCACCTTTTGTGGATTTGTTCATTCTGCCTCCCAAAGATCGCAGTAAGGCGATCACAGTGGTTCCCCCCACATATGGGGTATCAGCGTACTCAGGACAATTTTGCACATCAACTTTTGGGGTCCTATTTCTCCTGCTACTCTTATAAAATAAAAAATTGGGGGCAAAAAGATCATTTTTGTGGAAAAAAATATGATTTTTTTTATTTTCACAGCTCTACGTTACAAACTTCTGTGAAGCCCTTGGGGGTTCAAAATGCTCACCACACATCTAGATAAGTTCCTTTGGGGGTCTAGTTTCCAAAATGGGGTCACTTGTGGGGGTTTCCACTGTTTAGGCACATCAGGGACTCTCCAAATGCGACATGGCGTCCAATCTCAATTCCAGGGAAAAAAGTCAATTGGCGCTGCTTCCCTTCCGAGCTCTGCAATGCGCCCAAATAGTGGTTTACCCCCACATATGGGGTATCAGCGTACTCAGGACAAATTGCACAATAACTTTTGGGGTCCTGTTATCCTTTGGAAATTAAAAATTGGGGGTGAAAAGATCATTTTTTTGGAAAAAATATGATTTTTTAATTTTACGGCTCTACGTTATAATCTTCTGTGAAGCCCTTGGAAGTTCAAAGTGTTCACCACACATTTAGATAAGTTCCTTGTGGGGTCTAGTTTCCAAAATGGGGTCACTTATGGGAGGTTTTCACTGTTTAGGTACATCAGGAGCTATCCAAATGCGACATGGTGTCTTCTCTCGATTCCAGCCAATTTGAAATTCAAAATCTCAAATGATGCTCCTTCCCTTCTGAGCACTGCCGTGCGCCTAAAGATTGGTCTTCCTCCACACATGGGGTATCAGTGTACTCAGGAGTAATTGTACAACAAATATTGTGGTTCATTTTCTCCTGATACCCTTGACAAAATTTAAAAAATTGTGTCGAAATAAAAATTTGGAAAAAAAAGTTAAATGTTCATTTTTTCCTTCCACATTGCTTCAATTCTTGTGAAGTATCTAAAGGGTTAATAAACTTCTTGAATGTGGTTTTGAACACCTTGAGGGGTGCAGTTTTTAGAATGGTGTCACTTTTTGGTATTTTCTGTCATATTGACACCTCAAAGTCACTTCAAATGTGAGGTGGTCCCTAAAAAAAATGGTTTTGTAAATTTTGCTGTAAAAATTAGAAATTGCTGGTCAACTTTTAAGACTTATAACTTCCTAACAAAAAAAAAATTTGGTTTCAAAATTGTGCTGATGTAAAGTAGACATGCGGGAAATGTTATTTATGAACTACTTTTTGTGACATATCTCTCTGATATAAGGGCATAAAAATTTAAAGTTTGAGAATTGCAAAATTTTCAAAATTTTCGCCATATTTCCATTTTTTTCATAAATAAACGCAAGTTACATCGAAGAAATTTTACCACTAACATGAAGTACAACATGTCATGAGAAAATATTCTCAGAATCGCCAAGATCCATTGAAGAGTTCCAAAGTTATAAGTACATAAATTGACAGTGGTCAGAATTGTAAAAATTGGCCCGTCATTAACCTACAAAATGGCTTGGTCCTTAAGGGGTTAAATCAGAGAAATATGTTACACACAACAGTTAACAAAATCCTTTCCCACATATCTACTTTACATCACCACAATTTTTGAAACTTATTTTTTTTACGAAGTTATAAGTGTTAAAATTTGATCAGTAATTTCTCATTTTTCCAATAAAATGTACAAAACCATTTTTTAGGGACACATTTGAAGTGACTTTGATTAGCTTATATGACAGAAAATACTAAAATTTTACACCATTCTAAGAACTGCTCAAAACTACATTCAAGAATTTTATAAACCCTTCAGGTGGTTCCAAGGAGCTGAAGAAATATGGAAAAAAAATGAAAATGTTACTTTTTTTTCACAAAAATTTTACTTTAGGACCATTTTCACATGGGTAGCAGGAGAAAACAGACTCTCCAAATGTGTTGAGTAATTTCTTCTGACCTTGCAGATACCCCATATGTGGGGGAAAACCACTATTAGGGCTCACGGAAGGGATGGAGCAGCATTTGAATTTTTAAACACAAAATTGGCTGGAATCGAGAGCGGACACCTTGTGAGCCCTGATGTGCTTAAGCAGTGGAAACCCCCAACAAAGGACCTCATTATGGAAACTAGACCCCTCAAGGAACTTATGTTGTTGTGTAGTGAGCACCTTGAACCCCCAGGTGCTTCACAGAAGTTTATTTTGTAGAGCCATGAAAATAAAAAGAAATCAAAATTTTTCCACAAAAATGAGCTTTTAACCCCCAATTTTGTATTTTCACAAAAGCATCATGAGAAGATAGACCAAAAAACTGTTATGCAATTTCTCCTGAACACGCCAATACCCCATTGGTGTGGGAAAACCACTGGAGGGCTCAGAAGGGAAGGAGCACCATTTGACTTTTTGAATGGGAAATTGTCTAGAATCGAGAGCAGATGGCGTGTCGCCTTTTTTAGAGCCCCTGATGTGCCTAAACAGTGGAAACTCCCTCAAGTGACCCCATAGTGGAAACTACACCCCCAAGGAACTTATTTAGATGTGTGGTGAGCACATTGAACCCAAGGAGCTTTGTAGAAGTTTATAACATAGAACCGTGAAAATAAAAAAATCAAATTTTTTTTCCTCAAAAATGATCTTTTAGCTCCATTTTTTTTATTTTCACAGGGGTAAGAGGAGAAAATGGACCCAAAAAACCGTTGTGCAATTTCTCCTGAGTACATGATACCCCCTACATGGGGGGAAAACCACTGTTTGGGCACATGGCAGGGCTTGGAAGGGACATTTTAAATGCAAAATTTGCTGGAATCAAGAGAGGACACCATGCCCATTCCCCACATGCGACCCCATTTTGGAAACTAGATCCCCTCAAGGAATTTGCCTAGATGTGTGGTGAGCACTTTGGACCCCCAAGTGCTTTGCAGAAATTTGTAACATTGAGTCATGAAAATAAATAAAATCTAATTTTTTCCACAAATTTTTTTTTCTGACACAATTTTTTTTTATTTTCACACGGATAATAGGAGAAAATGGACCCAAAATCTGTTGTGTGACTTCTCTTGTGGAGGAAAACGTTTGATTGGATGCACGGCAGGGCTCGGAAGGGAAAGAGTGACGTTTTGGAATCCAGTCTTTGAAGGGATGGTCTGCTGGCGTCATGTCACAATTGGAGAATCCCAGATGTGCCTAAGCAGTGAAAATCTCCCATAAGTGACCCTATTTTGGAAACTAGACCCTAAGTAATTTATTTAAATGTGTGGTGAACACCTTATACCCCCAGGTGCCTCATAGAGAATTATAACGTTGAGTCGTGAAAAGAAAAGTAATCACAATTTTTCCACAAAAATGTTATTTTAGCCCAAATTGTTTATTTTCGCAATTGTAACAAGACAAAATGGATGCCAAAGTCTGTTGTGCAATTTATTCTGAGTAACCTGATACCCCATTTGTGGATGAAATCTACTGTTTGGGTGCACAGCATGGCTCATAAGGGAAGGAGTGACGTTTTGTAATGCAAACTTTGATGGAATAGTCTGTAGGCATCATGTCGCATTTGTAGAGCCCCTGATGTGCCTAAACAATGGAAAAAAAACACAAGTGACCTCATTTTGGAACTCATCTAATGTTTCCTGTTATGTAAATTTTATAATATAGAGGCATACATAAGTTGTTAGAGAGCATCAGGCTGGCATACATGAGTTATGTAAGTCAGAAATTAATTTAGAAGTCTGTTGTGAATGAGCAGAGGCTCCCTCTGGTAGTTACAGACAGTACTGAACCTTCCAGCGAGGAATGGCAATCTGGGATCACTGACTGGACTGATATAAGGGAGGTTCCTCCCATGATGGTCGCCGGTGATCAATTGTTCTGGCCTCAATTGTGGTTCCTGGTTCATTTGGAAGTTTGCTGGTGTCTTGCCTGCGTCTGCTGCTTTCAGATAAGAATTTTTTTGCTTTTCTTTTTGTGCTTGCTATTTGCATAGTTTTCTGCACATTTGTTGAGGACAGCCGGGTCCCCTCCTGGGGCCTGTGCTCCTCACAGTTTGTCTGTAGCCATTGTTGTTTTTCATTTGCTTTTTCCTGCTTTTTCAGCGGCTGCGGCTTGGTTTTGTTCACACTGAGATCTGATTTAGTGGGTGGCGAGATTGTGTGATCTCAGTATTTTTGTAATCAGAATTGTTGGATTTTTGTAGGGTTTTCTGGGTTGCAGAAAGTAATCTCTCCTGTCCTATCCTATTTAGTCAGCTTGTGGCTCCAGCGTTTGCTCATTCTATTTTCTGTCTGTGTCCGTGCTTTCTTCTTGTCTAACTGCCATTACATGTTTGGGGGCTTCCTATTTTCTTTGGGGATCTGCTCCGGGGCAGATAGCTTTCATCTTTCTGCTTTTAGGTGTAGTTACCTCTCAGGCTGTGACGAGGCGTCTAGGATCAACGTAGGAACGCTCCACGGCTACCTCTAGTTGTGTGATTAGTTTAGGAATCTGCAACCCATTAGTTACCAACATCTCAGGTGTTCTGCTGCCCGGCTGTTGTTCCTGTCCTCCTCAGCTACCTAACATAACAGAAGTCCATGGTTGT